>JANRGW010040811.1:83986-101213 GCA_024733675.1 Psilopsiagon aymara
CCACAAGTCAAAAACACAGTGCTGCACCAGCTACCAAGAAGGGGAAAAATGACTGCTACTGCTGAACCCATGACAACGTGATACAGTTATAAGGCTTGGCTTGCACAGGAAGTTAATTTGTTGATCTGCTCCTACATACCATCCCTGGGCTCAGTGGTCTTTGCTTACATAATCCTGCAAACTGTAAATTCAGCTGCAATGAAAGAATAAGCACACAATCAAACTGAAGGTAAAATCCCAAGTAATGGAGCTGACCATGCAGGGGAAGAAATTCAAGCCCTCTGCATATCGGCTGTATTTGTGAGTGTTACTCCCAATGGGAGGGTAACATCCTAGCGCTGACGAAATGCTAGTCACTGTTGTACTGTTAAACAGACTTTGGTCCCTTGCCTTGCTTAGGAAAGGTTTCTTCTTAGAAAGGAAATAAAAGCATCTGATCCCTTAAAAATGACCCCTTAAAGAGAAGATCTTTAAGAAAGAACAATGCTAAAATACACCCATTCTTGTCCTTTCTTGACTGACAACACGTCTTCATATTTAATTGCCTTTGTGGATTACTTTGCTGTAATTCCCAGGCTGAACCTGAAAGCAGAAGCTGTGCAATTGCTCAGAACTTCTGGGGATAAATGCCTAATTGTAGTCCCATTTGGGCTGTAGGTGTAAAAAACAGATTTGGCATAACTATCTGAAGGACTAATTGCTGATTTCCCAGCAGTGACTCCTTCCTTGTGGCTCCTAATAAGCCAAGGGCACCAAAACACAAATGTGTTTTGATATTAGGTAAAGTTCCTATGATACTCTAAAATACAGCACACAACTGTTTTTTATTAAGTTCTTCTCCCTCTCCCCTCATCAGAAGCAGGGACGCTGCCCTGCTTCCTTATTTTCTTAGCACGACCAAAGGAACCTTACTGCAGCCAAATGGGTGGTTCAACAACTGCCTTTGTTTCTACTGTGAAAAGACTAAGTAAAATCAAAGACTGATGACACTAGGTTGTTTCTACTGTCAACCAGGGCTGACATAAAGCAAATAGCGTCCTTTCATCTTTATAGTAGAAGGAAATGTTTGGGGTTTTTTTTTAGTATAATCAAAATGAAAGTATCTAATTTAATCAGTGCTGCAGCCCTTTAAATATTAAAGGTTAATTATTTCAGTTTTTACCAACAGAATAACACATAAAAATAAAATAGAAAAAACCCGGGTAAAAGTAAAAAGAACAACAGAAAAATTGTTCAGTGAAATGAGACAAACTACCATATACACATAAGCTAATTTAACATCTCAGACTGTGCACAGAATGCATGGAAGTTTTACTCCTATGTAGTGACCCAAAAGATCACTGAATGAATGTTTGCTGATTTAAATATGCTTCACTCATCTTCATTTTCTAGTCTTCAGAATATAATCTGAAATAAAAGCTCACTTTGGCTACCCCTTTCTTAATCATACACATATATACACACAACTTGTACAAATTCTAAACACAATCACATATTTTTATATATATAAGATTTATTATCTACTAATATCAATAAGCTCAGCTGCTTTATACACTATACTATATATACTACCAATCTACACACTGAAAAACTGAGAGCATTAATACAAGCTCCATTTGCAGACTACTTCTGAAGGAAATGCTGCTCCATCTCATTCTCTGGAGTAACAACAAAATAATTCTTCAACCTCAAGACAGGATGAGGCTAAGGCTGCCTGTGTCTTTCAAAGGGAAAGCAGTATTAATTTATGTAATGCTTGCAGATTTCCTTTGCTGCATTATATTTCCTGATGAGAACTCAAAAATACGGCACAACAAAATGCTATTATGAGAACAAGGCATCAAATACTGATACTAGAAACAGGCACCTATGAAACTGTACTTTTGAGCCACCATTTCATCCAAAGAATTCTAATTTTGAAGGTTAAGTATTGTTCACAGATCATACAATATACTGGATGGCATTATGGTTTGTAGGCATCATAATAGAACACTGAACATGACATTCTGCCTGACTTTCTCAGTGCTTTATTTGTTAGAAAATAGTGTTTGTATACTAACATAAAACTATACAGAACTTTTTTTGTCATCACTGTAGGAATTATGTGGTGAAATTTATCTCAAGCAAATGGTTATGTGCTGTTAGCAGGGGCATGTATACAGGCAAGAAAAAGAATGTCCCTCTTATTCAACATCCTGAGTAACACAACATAACATTTTCTCATTAGCAAATACTAAAGATACATAAATAAAGATTAAAATTTATATTGATTGTCTGTTGAATTGTTCTTCGTAAGCAATCGATGTGTCAAATATAGCTTCCTCTTAAAATCAAGAACTAAGTCATGCATAGGGACCCTTAGAGGTCACAGTTCTTTGAGTGGAGCAAAGCAACTGTTGATTTTAATTAGGTTTAGAAGTCCCAGGCATTTCTGAAAATCACCTAGCTAGATTCTTATGAAAGTGTTCATTATTTGATGGATGACTTGTACAAAATATATCAGCAATATTTTTATTTGTTGCAACAACAGATCCCTGATACTATGTGTGACAATAGCGCCAAAACTGCTGTAACAGAATTTTTGTGACAAACCAACCATAATTTCCAATAATGTTTGATGATCACAAAAAGAAATCACAACTTACTAGTTTTAGCATTTGACTGCTTGTCTCCCAAAGCATAAACAGCTTTCCTGATTGTGGAGATCTTTTTAGGGTGTTTGCAAGCAAATACACTTTTGGATGGGTGGTCTTGGTATCTTTTTTTTCTGTAAATACTCTTGAAAACAAAAATGCTTTGGTTTTCATTTTGGCCGGAAGTAAATACAAAGCAACTCAGCCATCAGATTTAATTACAACAGAAATACTTCGGTAAATATTAATTTGCCTCTACTTTCTTTCAGGCAGGCTGAGATTTTCATAGTTGCCTACAGAAGTGCCACTGTTACTTGACTTCTCTGAAGCTTTCAAGTATCAAGCATCTCAGAGACAAGAAATCCTTGCTCTGAAATAAAATTTTGCAACATTTGCAAGCTCTGGATGTGAACTGCATCTGCAAACCCTATCATTACTTTGTGTCGTTAGATTACAAGCCATTTAGAAGAACGATTGTCTCTTTTGGGCATTAATATAAATATTTTACTTCTTCTCATAGCATAAAGAGTGGACATGCTTTTAGCTGTATCAGAATCTACCATATTGGCCATACAGCAGAAGCAAATGTAGGTATCCCCGCACTTCGCAATATATGCCATGCTGAGCCATTCAAGGCTAGCTTGGGAAACAAATTGCCCTTTCTCAGCAAGCCTAATTAGGCCCAGCACAATGTGTGCCAAGGTGATTAGGTTGCTTCCATGCTACAGTGACATTATCGGCTTGTTTAGAACTAGCTTTGCTACTTGGTGTTGTACTGTACTTGCCTACTACAGAGATGCTATCTAGAGGTCAAGAGCCAGAATAAGACAGGGTTTAGTAATTGCTCTTTGGTCCTGTGGTTTTTAAATAAGAGCTGCTATTGAGACAATCTTGTGTAAATATGAACAAGATAATGTTCTGTATTGCCACAACAGCGCTCACTAAAACAGTGCTGGTTTTATTTTTCAAGTTGTAATATTACTCTTTTAAAAAAAGGATGTTGCACACTACTGTCAGAGTATCTGGGTGAGCAGAATTTCTGGTGCTCTAGTTTGATTTCTTTCTCTTGTTTACTCCTTTCAACCCATTTTGCATGGACAAGAAGCTTGGTTAAGGAGATGGTGTGCCTGTAACTGCCTTCAGTAGGCATTCACTACTGTCACTGCTTCATCTTGAGATGCCATTCCTGAGAAAGTTATTCCAGCAGAAGTATCCACTTGCAAATATATGTTAAATGTAGAAAATTCAAAGAGTTATTTTTCTTTTTAAGTTGCACTGATGAATTTTCATTGTTCAGTGACAATTTTCATTGTTTCCTGAGAAAACAGAAGAGTATTCTTCACAAACGGCTCTGAAGGATAAATGATATTTTATTGTAGCCTTGCCTTGTGTGTTTAGAATACCAACATATATGTTTTCTGGAACACTTTCCCATGCTAAACTGGGCTTAAATCATTAACCATCCAATAATCTTCAGATGCAATCTTTAGGACCACAGTTCTTTAATTAGGTTACAGGTCAAAGAATTTTGAGGCCATCAGTATATTCTTGAATAATCTCCACTCATCTTCTCACTATCAAATTACATACACTATATAAAATATTTACCAGAGATCACCAGATTTCTCAGTCTGTAACTCTTAAAGGTGAAATCAGATGGGTATGTTGATTCATTCAGTCCTTTCAGATTTAGCCAAAATTCATTACAAGAACGCTAATAGATATTGCAATCAATCAGTAACAGTGATACTCAACACCGTTGTTATACAATCAGATTTCTCCTAACATTGTTGGAAACCTAGAACTTGCTGCCCAGATGCAATGACTATGGATGATGACACAGTAGTTGTCTGTCAACCCATCACTTCAACTTTGCACAGGTACAACAAGACATTCTTTTAAATACAAAGTCATGTCCTACTTCATTTGGTGTTTCTACAATTTTAAATTATCTGAACTTTAGTTAATAGAAAAGATAAAACTTTTGGTCCTATCAATTAAGAATTACAAGTTTTAACATGACAGCCTACAAAAGCTCAAGGCAAGGCTGAGGTGAATCACTGTGCAAACCTGGCCAGGCAAAAGTACTACTGAAACACTTTCAGATTTTACAGTGCATGCATTTCTTCAACAAGTGATTTTCAGACTACTGAGAATTAATCACAATGCTGATCACCAGTATGACTATGATGGAATAAAACATTCTGGATTACCTCTCTACCATGGATAGCCATTATGGAAGCCAATATTCCAGCCTATAAAGTGGAATTTTGTTACAATGCAGCACAATTATACAGATGTTCAGGAGAAGGAAAAAGTCCTTTCACCAAAAGGAGGTTGGAAAATTTAAGTGGGTTATATGCAAGTGCTTGGATGGAAAATGGTCATGACTCCAACTCTGTAGATATTAATCTCAAGGAAAAAAAATCCTTCTCAAGATCAAATATAACTTCCTTTTGCCACAGAATCACCAGAAAAGTATTGCTTGTTCATTTCAGTATCAAAGCCTCCTTGAAAATTTGCCAACCAAATGTAGCCAGACTTGGTCCTTCTTACCTTATGAAATTTGGTACAGCTGCTGGTTCCATGTCCTGCTCTGGCAATCAGTCCACCTTTGAATTTCACTAAAATCCCAGTCCTCCATTCAACCATCTGTAATGTATTTGTATAAGCACTATTTATCTCCCTGCTAGTACTCCTATGAGCCTTAAGTAATTTTTGTAAGCCTACCTTAGAACTAACTTTATGACACCACATAAAGTTAGGGGGGTTATGTCAAAGGTGGCTATCTCACTGAAAATGCCCTTAGCTAGTTCTTTTCTTGAATGTTAGTAGCTAGAGTATATGCTTCCCTGCATGTAAGTACAATGGCTAACATATCTCCCATTATCAGCTGCATCATTAACCTATTCCACCTGAGCTGACAGATAGAAGGGAAAGAAAGGTGTTCTGCTCACACCTTAACAACTTAAATTTCCTCTTTGGTCACCACCTGATATGAATCATGATTACAATAATAAGTTCTGTAATACAGATACTTAGTATGTGTGATGATATCTACCACAAATGACTGGTCCTAGCACCTCTTTCAGGACAAAATATTCTCCTGATGCAATGGCATGGAACTCAGCAGGTAACTTGTCTGTAGATTTGGTGATAAATATCCAGCATTCAGTCACTGCTTTATTTCCCTTGGCCAAAATACATTTGGTTTTTGTAGCTTACATGCAGATTTGAGTTCCTCTCAGGGCTATCAATTTTTTTTTGGTATATTCAAGATGTCCCCAACAAAGTAAAAATGCTAAACCTGACAGTTAAAGGTAACTAAATTATTCTCAAATTTGGGGAAGATATGGCAGAAGATGGCATTATATGAATCTGTTAGAAGAACATGCTGCTTATTATCAGTTTCATTCAGGTCTGGTCTGTAAGTTTGCTTAAGAAGTGTTATTTGACTATGATTTACTTATTAAAAGCAACAATGGACCCGAGGTAATCCCATCTCCTATATCAACCTAAATGTAATCCCAGCACTTTGACAACGTAAACCCTACATTTTTACTGTACTGATGCAACATGCTTCTGACAGAGACAGGCATAATGAAATTTCTCTACATGTATTTTGATATGAATTCAAATGACTTCATCTTTCCCTTCTGCTGGCAGCAGAACCCCTGCCCTTGAGGCCAATTCTGTGGAAGGTGGAGGATTACACACACTGTACATATTCTATCCTTGCATGTTTGTCTCTGTATCAGTCCTAAAAAGATTTCCTTCTCAGCTGTGACCTGCAGAGGACCGAAGGTGAGGAGCTCCTTTACCTTCTTGCCTCTAGTGGAAGGGGATGATAAATGCAGAGATCAGCTCTGTCCAGGAGCCCTTCTCCATCTGTGCATTTGTCACTTATTTTACACTTAGATTTTAAGTTTTTTTGGGCAGGCTATTGGTTTTCTTTCTGTGTTAGAGCCAGGCCTTAGCACAGTATTCCAGTCATGATTACAGTGGTGCTGTAGACAATAAATAGCAGCAATCATATTTGTTACTTAAAGAAAAGCTACATTATGTCATATCCTCAGTTAAGATAACTGAAGACTGTGATGTGCTCTATTAAGACTTGCAAGTGGGATAATATTGCTACATTTTCTAGTAAAGTTTACTGGGATTACAGGTTCCCAAGGGAAGTACTAAGGGGGTGCTACTTTACCTTCAGCAGTACTGAAATGCTTCCAACACAAAAGGAAAATACATGAAGTTCGTTTTGCACACTGTGGAGGATGTTTAAGAAGATGGCTACAAGCTGGAGAAAAAAAATGAAACCATAATGCTAGGAAAGACCCTTATGCTTACAATTTATTTTAGCTATTTCCCTAGAGCTATTGGTTTGTACAACTTACAACAGCACCTCTGACGGCTGGGGTGTCAGTGGACCTTAATGAGGTGCACTGACTAAACAGATCCTTCCCAACTTCAAAAGACATCATCCACTGTTATAGCTACAGCCTTTCCCTTCTCTCGTTACCCCAGATGTTCCTTACCCCATATGTTGCTCTCCAGGAACATCCGCAGCACTTCCACAGCTTTGCTTTGTCAGCTGTCGCTTAGAACTGTAGAATCACTTTGGTTGGAAAAGCCCTTAAGTTCATTGAGTCCAACTGTAAAACTAACACTTCCAAGTCCACCAGATTAAGCCTCTCTCTCCTGGCATTTAATAGATTAATGTGGAAATGATCCAAATGATGAAAGAAGGCTCCTTATGGAGTGATGTACTACACTCAATACCTGAAAGAACTGGACAACCTAACCACAGACTTCTTTAGTATCTGAATATTTACAAGTACTACTTGTACCATTACATGCTGCTTCCTTCATTCAGGCTTTGCCTTCCTTTGAGTAGTCTCCCTGATGCCAATCCATGGAGCCAGATATTAGTTAATAAGACTAAAAATGGTGGAATCTTCAGTAAGGAGAACAAAGTGGTCTCAAAGGAGGAAATAGAAAACTGAAATCTAGTTTTAAGTACTGCCAAAATGCATATTGCACAAATGTCCTTGTAATGCATATTTTAAAAAACAATAGAGTCTCAGTAATACAAACTCTCAGTAAAGCATGTACTAAATCTTGGAGCAATAGTGGAGAAGACTCCCTGGTGTATGTGAATTACAGCACAAAAGGATGAGTGAAGTGCAAATGCCACAGTGTAATTTGTATATGGAACATTTTAATTGTGGGTAATGGCAGATTTTCAATTTTATAAGTCAAGGAATTGTGCTCATTTCTGAGACAGAACGGAATACATTAACTGCCCTTGAAACAGTATCAATATTTCTTCCTGTGCAGAGAACAGCACAGTAAAATGCATTAAAAGATGAAAGCTGTTTGATCCTTTTGAATACTTAAAGATACCAGAACAGTGCCAACAAGTTTTGAGGAAGAGGCTAGACAGAAAAAAAATATTATTAATTGCCAAGATAGCACAATATCCCAAAAGAGTGACATTGAGTGTACTAAGGACTACAAAAGTATTTATTGTTCATAGTTCTACCCCAGTGAGTCTGTCAGGACACAATGGATTCCCTTTTTTTCCCTCCATTGAGGTGAAGTCATTAGTATGCAAACATATTTGATCTTGACATACACAATAGCTCTATCTTTTTAGCCCCCAATATTAGGGAAAGAAAACTGTCTGGGGTTATATCACAGTGTCGATCTTATGAGTCAGGAGCAGACTGAATAACTGGAATTCCAGAAGTCATTTCCAAGGGCCACTGAGTTTCACTCAATAGCCTGCTGGTTCTGCTGCACTCAGTGGTCTGCCATGGTGCTGCTGCCAATTGCCAGATAATATTTTCTAGGAAGATTTCAGCCTCTCATTCATTGATATTAATGTCAATTATCTCTGGACTCCAGTTTTGAGCAACATTTGCATAATATTATCAGGCTTCTCTCTGACTTGACTTCCACTGATAAAAATCAGAAGTAAATCCACTGACCGGAAGCCCCTGGGACTTGAACATGGCACAGGCTGATGTTTGGGTCTAGCTGCAGCCCGTAATTCTTTTTAAATTATGAATGTCAGGCTAGCATGTACCCTGCACATCATAGCTCTGGTTTGGACTGGTTATCTCGGGCTTTGGTTTCAGCTGAAGCCAGAAAAATGCAGGGATTCCCTCTCTTTTTCCCTGTTCATACAGAACCCGTTTTGCCCAATGGAGAAGCCCCATGTAAACTCAAAAGTCATTCTGGAAAGAAAGTGGGAAATTATGTTCATTTTTGTTTTCACTTTAGAATGTAACTTAAGTTAAATTTGAAATTAAATACAAATCTGAAAAAACTTGTTTGGGTTGATGGAGCCATTCTGATCAAAACTGAAATATTTCATATTCCTTTTAACCTTTCGAAACTTGAAAAAAGCTCCACTAAATTTTCAAACAGAACATGTAAAAATGAGACACTTAAATCTTACCCAGACACTGTACTTAAAAATTTTACTGAACAAGATTTGTCAAAATGACACATTTGTGTTTAGATTAAATGCCATTTTTCCATCAGAAATCAGCAGTGAAAAAAATGTCATTCAGTTCTGCTTACAATGCTGCAGGAATTTATACTAAAAGATTGATAAATGAGGTAGTAAAATGTAATTATACCTCAGTCTTTAACACAGGCTCAAATGCAAAACTAGAATCCTGAGGGATGCTTCTGGATACATCATAATTTCCTTCTTTAGAGCCTTTTGCTTTCACTGCTGATAAGGTCTCCAACAGCATTTGCACTAGGGCAGGTTCCAAGAGCTCAGAAGCCTGATGTGCTAGGTACTGGAGAAAGAAAAGGTTGAGGTAGTCCCTCTTTCGAAAAGGCAGAACTTTTAACAGGGAGTCTATTTTAACCGCCTGGGACATGGACAACCTGGCCTCAGTTTGAGAGTGGCTGCTCAGCAGGTGAAAAGGTAAAAACTGTCCCCGTGCTCTGAAAATGCTTGCGTTCATTTCTCACCCATCGCCCTATCCTGAATGACGCTTGGAAAACTCAGTGATGTCTGACATGATAGTGCGTCTCCCAGGCTCTCCTTCCTTCCTTCCCTTCCCCTTCAACCCTCCCTCAAAAGAAAAGGAACCCATTCCTTAGGTTAAAAAGGAAGTTCATCCAGGCTCAACGTGCATAACATTTGTCACCCAGGCTGCTTTGCTCAGAAATGAAAACGTGAAGATGTGTAAACAACAAAGAACCTCAAAAAAGAAATGAGCATCAAAAAAAAAGAAGAAAGTTATCAAATATGCATTGGTTTATCACAGTCAAGTTTCATGATTCAAACCTGATTCATATATATTTTATGAAGAGAATATCCATTGTGGTGGCAAAATTAAATGTATTTTGAAACTTGTATGTGACATTTATCTATCTCCTCTATCAGAAAAAAGTTGTCATATTCATTCAGACATATATTACTTTTTCAATTTCCTGTCAGTAATGTTTTTTTAATGTTCTGTAGGGTGAGACCACAGGATTTCTCATTTCTCACAACAAAGACCATAACTCATTAGAATTATGTTGATGAGTTTATACCTAAAAAAGTTGCATCAGTTTTTCTGAGGTGACCAATTTGCACTCTTACTCACGAAAATTGTGTCTTTTTTCCTTTGTTTTTGTTTTTCTTTTTAAATACAGCCACTTAGAGAATTGTTGGCTCTTTTTTTCCCTTCTTTTACAGAAGTTCATCATATAAACCACAAAGTTATGGTGCAATTTTATGGTGATTCAGGTTCTATTGTGAGCCACAAGAGATAACAAAGATAGCACAAGTATTGAAACTCCTTATCACATATCTTCCCTTCCAAAGGGATGATTTTGATAGAAAGTTTCATATAAACCCAGTGCTTAAGAATAAACAGAGCTCTGCAGCAGGCAAGGCCAAAGGGTCATAGTTAGACAAGAAACAGAAACCAATTAAAGTGAGTTAATTGACAAGATGCTGCAGCTCCCATGCAGAAGACTGGCTGGAGAGGTGCAAAGTGGAGATGGCAACTTCTTCCTTTGAGTTTCTATTAAAGTGACGCCCTAATAAAAGCCTTGTGTCCCATAAGCTCAGTGCAAGTCCTGTGATGGATGTTGAAGTGCAGTGGGTCAAGCCCTGGGTAGAAAGGCCATTTGATTCTTATGGGGATTTTTTGACAGACTAAGAATGACACCATCCACAATACAGACTGAAATATACTCTTTGTTGGTATAAAATGAGGAGAATTCCATGATCAACATTCAAGTTTCATTTTTGAACAAAAGCAGACTATTTGGAATCAAATTAAAGGATGTGCCTCCCTTTCTAAGCATACATGGTATTTTGGATACAGATTTAAATAGTATTTGGTAAAGCTAGCAATAATTATAATGGCTCATCTTCAAAAGGCTGTTGATCAGTTTGGCTTTGATATGTACCTAAAATTACCTGAATGCTGGCAACTTGGGCTATTTTGCAGGACAGAGATTCTTTCGTGATAGGACTCTCTCATGCCATTTATGGCACCTGCTGGTTGGAGCTGTGCTGGAAATACTTTTAAACTGGCCTGTGGTCTGAGGATTTAGTGCATTCCTGTTCTATCCTACCAAAACAGCAGGGTAAATTCCCTGTAAAGGTAATCTGTCCAAGGGAACGATTTCTTCCTCACTACTACAGGCTCAAAGGGTTTTTTAAAACCAGAGAACCTCAGAGATGCCAAGTCTTCACTTATGCACAACTGATTTTTAAATAACAACATCCTACAGATGGAATACTAATCTTACTTGAAAGATACTCAACAGAAAGACCCTCCCTCCACACTGCTGTCATTTAGTTAAAGTATCATTAAATTTAAGTACATTTTAAATAATTCTAACAGGTACCATTACCTTGGTCTCTGAGATGCTACTTCTCTATTTGGTAAAATCAAAGAAGCAAGGAAGCAAAACAGGAACACAATTTCACAAAGACTGAAAAGTGCCTTTAGCCTTATCCCAAAAGTAAGGTAGGTCAGTTGGTGCTGAGTTCTGCCATCATCAGCTGCACCCAGGACCTAAGTTAAAACTCCTGTGACTGCCATGGAGAGCTTAAGAATAAAATTATCAAAAGGACTTAAGTCCCATTAAAAATAACCGGCGTGTGGTATTCTAAGAATGGAATTTATGTCATTTATCGTTAGCCACCCAGCATCAGAAGTCCAGTAGTAGACTGCCATTCGAGCTCTCTCCAGTCAACATAGAAGGAATTTCTGCAAGGTGATTCATCTCAGCCTAAATTGCATCAGCAAGATGTTTTATTTTTCAAGAGTGCCTGTTTCTTTCAGTGATGACAGAGAATGCTAAGCAACTGGCTTAGATTTGATGCAGCCTCAGCTTACTTTCATGTGGTTAAAATTAGGGACAAGGAGTTTGAAGTCAGGAGTCTAAAGAGATGTAGGACTCTTATGAGGACCAGTCATTGACCTACACTGACCTACAGCCTCTAAGTCATTTGGAAAACTTGCCTTTTTATTGACCATCAGAGTATCTCAGCTATACAAAAAAGAACAACAAAATGACTTGACAAAATCCCACAAAACAAGCAAAGTCACAATTACTTTTTCCACAGAAGGTGCTAAATCTATTTTTTTTTCTTCCTTTGTAAGTCACTGTTAAAGTAAGACAAGGCTTTGAGAAGACTCATTGGTTGAAAAGCTGTTCGACACATGCATAAAATGAAACCTGTTTGACCATCCCTGTCTATCACAAACATAAACACAGAGGCAGAGATGATTCACTTAAATGACTTCAACTTGACTGGTAATATCTTGACACATTTCACTTGGGAGGGTATAGCTTACACAGCTCTTAAAAAGTCAGTTTAAAAAAAGGACACAGCAATGACTGTGTACTGAAGATTTATTAGAAAGATTCCCTAACCATCTCTTGGAAGTCAAATTTCCATGTTCTGTGCAAACTCAGTGAGAAATTGCCTTCTTGACATGATACTCATTTATCTCCCCTCACTCTGTGTTCTTTGAGGGCTCCTTTTGCATCATTCGTTGGGTAGTGAGAGGCCGATTTAAACATTTCTACATTTGTGCTGTTGCCAGAGACCGTAGTGATTTAGTGAATCAGACATGAATCATTCATGTTTCTTCCTTATTTTCACTGCATATGATTTTAAGGAGAAATAAAAGGCAAGAAGGAGCCAAGGGTACAACTTGCCTCAGTAAATGCTTTTTAGGAGGGGCCCTTTCCATTGACGGATCAGGTTATAAGAATTTTAGCTTGACTCAGTAATATTTAACATATATATTTTTAACTATATTCAGAAAAAAAGGCTTTTGTTGTAGCACGTTTACTTGTGACATTTAATTCTTAACATACAGGATGTAATACATTGTTGGTTAAGGACTTCCATGTAAGCAAAACTCCCAACTATATATCATTGTATATAACATGAGAATGAAGGTATTTGAACAGGCAAATGCTTCTGTATATTACTAACAGGATTTCTAGGTCAGTAGTCTAACGTTCAGATTTTGAATAATTACCCTGAGAAGCTGGCAAAAAGTTTATCTATGTTTTGTCCTGTACTCCTGTCCAATGCCCCGTGATACTTTGATGAAAACATGGCTTGTGAGTGCCATGTCAGATTTTGAATCACCTCTTAGACTGCATGGATGGGAGTACCTGGGCTTCCTTTGCTTTTCTATATCTGGTGAAGTGAGGGTAGTTTTGATCCCTTTGGACCTTTGTTAAGCAAATTTAAAAATCAAAATCTTATCTTTTCTAAGCAGTCATTAAATATTTAATCACAGTCTCCAGGCGGGATTTTGTCTTGGCTGTTGTGGTAAAAATTCTCTGATGTGGAAGGGAAGAATGTGGTGTTCTTCGCTAGTGCCAATTACATGCTATTCTCAAAAGATGAGGGCCTTATGATTTATATACCCTCTGTGCCCAGAGATTCTTAAACTTTCTGCTTTAGCTAAAGTGGTATCTTTCAACAATGCCCATAAACAACTTCTGTTTTCAAATTCATGTATCAGCTTGAGAGCAGAGGTAGGTGACTCTCTCCTGCATCTGTCTCTACCTGGACAGTTGGTGTGACAGTTGGGGCATTTCACTGTATCAGAGTTACAAGAGACATACTCCTGAGTAGAAATATAGACTACCCAGAAGAACAACATACAGAGTAGTGTAGTGCACTATAGATGCTAATAATAATAATGCAAGACTGGACATATAAACCCCATACATCGATATCTGTACAATTAAAATTAGCAGATACATAGTGCAGATCCCAGGTGTAATTTAAACATCTAAAAATAGAAGTCACCTCCCCACACTTCAGGGTGTGTGTGAGTATAAGTGATGCTCATCAACATGAGAGACGAGTCGAGAAGCAGGCAGATTGTGCCATCGTGTGGGCAGGAGTTGGGAAATTTTTCCCACACAGTTCTGCTAACAAACCTTAGTTTTCTTGACCTTTTTAATACTTCACCCTGGCCTCTCATGCAGAGCTGCCAACAGTACCAGTCTACATGGTGCCTCCTAGTAGTGAAAGGATAGAGGGATAGTGCTAACACACAGTATCCTTTAACTCCCATTTTGCAGTCATTCAGTAATACTTCATAAGAAACTGAACCCTTAGGAAAATACAGGCCTAGCTTTATTTCCAAATTACTAGACTGCAGACAACTATGACCTGTGTATAGCCATGATCACGTACTTCTAACATTATACCAGAGACAGATTTGAGGTACAAGAGAGTAAGACCCGGAGGACTTGTGTCGTTCCTGAGGAGATAAGCACAGAAGTCCAGGTAAGCAAGTGTTCAATTGTGTATATGTGTATGTACACACATGCATGTGATCATGTAAGTGGCGAGCAGTTCAGTTGAAAAACATGTAGACAGCTACTCTATTTGAAATGTTTGAGGATTTTGTCAGGATATGGCAATAAGACTTAGAGGAAAAGCATGTTTCTGCATTGGCAATGGGAGGCCTAATGGAAACTGTACAGTATCTACAATGGGACTAAAGACCTACGTCTTTAGACAACTGAATCCCAGAAACAGCATGTGGCAAAGAGCTGTTTTGTCAGGAAACAAAAAAAGGCAGAGACAGGGGAATAGATCAGGAACATGGGAATGGATACCTTGGGACGTCTGGGGATCTGTTACCGACACTACCATCAGGTATTTGTTAATCCATGCTCGTTTCCATGTGGTTTTGAGCTTCCACTTATGGAAGGAACCAAAAGAGCAAAACCAGGACAGGTGACAAGCTAAGACTAATAAAAAAATTGAGAAGAAAAGAAATAAGCTTAGCATGGGAAATGGTGCCAATTCCCCCTCAAAGCTAGTGCACTGCAAGAGCCTGATAGCATCTTTTCACTTTGAGGCTGTCTATCTATGCTATCAAATAAGACATATCTCAGCTTAATGCACAGCCTGAAACAGAGGGAGTGGAGTAGGCCTCTGGAGATGATGACTAACAAGTTAAAATTAAACTTCTTTTTTTCAGTTGGGCTGCAATGACCTATTTATACAATTTCTTTCTTGCTAGCTAGCTTTTTTTAACATTACAAGATGTACCTGGCCTCTCTCATCTCTCTCTAAACTGTCTCCCTGATGTCCTGATCACTCTCTGATCTATTTCTCTATCTGCTGGGTGGATGCTAATATGACATATCCAACCTCTAAAACAAACCATTTATTTTGAAACTTGGCTATGTCAGAGTATTTGATGCGTCAAACATTAAAATGAATGTGTATTTGGGTATTGGGTACATCGTGCCTTGATGCTAAATTATTTCCTGAAAGTGGATTGATTCTTAAACTGGCAGGATATTATGTATTGCTTCCTTGAATCTCTAGCACAAAGCTAGACATAAGGAGAGACTGAGAAAGGTTGTCTACGAAGCAGAGACAGAATTGGTCAAGGGCTATGAGTGTTCTCTTTATATTAATAAATTCTTTTTTGTGCTTAAGGAGATTCTGTCATTTTCTTCCATTATTATGCGAAAATAATACATTAATCTTCTATGAGAGATACTTATCATAGAGATAATATTTAATTAATGTGCAAAGAAGGAAGTTTAAGTGAAAAAGGTACTTTAAAAGTCATATATATTTAATTACATTGGTGTAGATATTTCAAAGTCCTTTTCTTCTTTTTGATATCTGGGCCATTTGCATACATACATACTGAAACCTAACACTGTCAGTATCTGAAAAGAAATTACAAACTGAAATAGATACTTTTAGAAAGATAGATTCAATGTCCATTCATGGTTTGGACTATGATTTTTTCTGCTTGAACTTTCCCTGTCACTGTTCACAGATCAGCACATACAAGAATATATTATACAATTCTTTTTAATACTCTAGATTCAAACTACAAGGCAGAGAACCCTTCCTCTTACAGGACAACTCCTGTTCATTGTGTTACTCGGAAGCTTGTGTGTCTGCGTGCAGAAGCCCCTAGTTTTGCATCTGGCTGGTTATTACTATGAACGCTGCACAAGTCCAACTCAGTTGCTGGCTTACTATCAAATGAGTCCAACAAGTACTTGTACAATTTTTTCCTCTTTATGTGAAAACTGTTCAGGGAGGACATATTCTTTTATTTTCAGATTCTTCATGAGATACTGCTAAAATATTTCAAATCATATACTTACTGCACTGCAGACAAAGGAGACCCAAATCTCCTCTTCTCACCTGTATCTTCAAGACATGCTCATACAGATGTCAAGATTGCAGTCCAACAAAAAAGCCAATGCCCTTCATTTATGCACGAAGACTTACAGCTTTTAAGAAATTCCAAATCTTCCAATACAGCAGCAGTGTTAAACCAGTGACTCAAGGACCTTAAATATTTAGCATTTTACATTAACTTCCACTTTTGAAAATGAACCTGGCTTTTTTCCCTTTTTTGCCAAAATAGCCCTTTTTGGTTTTCTTCTTTTCTGGTATCAATGTCAGTTGAGCAGAAAATAAAATTCTGACACTAGGTAAAAGCATTTGACATACAGAGGATAGATGTAATAAAATATGTATAAAACTTAGCACCATCCTAAACAAAGAACTATAATCTGTGCCTTGGTTGGGTTTTTTTGGTTGTTTTTTTTTTGGTTGATAAGGCATGGAAAGGTAATTATAATTCTCAGATTTGGTCCACTATTTCCTCTGCTTTCCTACAGCCTTCCTATATTCCAAACTGCAGAGCATTCCTTCATGAGAAGATCTTGGGACAGTTTAAAGGAGTAATCCCAAATTCAGAATAGTCATGGATTCCAGTCCAATAGATTGGAATCTTATAGGGGAATCTCATCAACCAGGATTTCCACCATCTCTGTTTGAACAATGATATGGCCTCAAACTGTTCTTTGTCATCTCCTGAAGGCATGCTATGATGCAACAGTTCCCAAAACACTATTTGGGAAACACCAACAATTTTAAAAGCATATTTCTTTGCACCATTTAAATGCATCAGCTCTGTTCACTGCTTTGTTTATGTTGTCCTAGAATCTCAGAATCACAGAATAGTTAGGGTTGGAAAGGACCTTAAGATCATCTACTTCCAACCCCCCTGCCATGGGCAGGGACACCTCCCACT
>JANRGW010040812.1:0-13836 GCA_024733675.1 Psilopsiagon aymara
TTGGACACAGGGGCTTGGAGCAACTGCTCTATGGAAGGTGTCCCTGCCCGTGGCAGGGGCTGGAGCTGGAGGAGCTTCGAGGTCCTTTCCAACAGAAACCATCCTGGAATTCTGTGATTTGAAAATGGGTGGGAAAGCTGAATCTTAAATAAACTGAGAATGGGATCTTGGGGAGGGAGGGTAATGTCCATCCCTTTTGTCATGATGTGCCAGGGTGGTCGGTGTGGGACATGATAATTGGCAGTGTTCTTTCTCCTACTGTCTGGTGTTTCTGTATGCTTATTGTGGGTTTTCTTGCTGTACTCCAAGCCCCTGCCCCATCAAATCCCATCCTACCCCATCCTGCATTTTGCTGCCCAGGTGTCTGCCACACAGGAGCATCCTAACAGTACCACCACCATGCAGGAGAGGCAACCTGCTGAATTTGGGATCCATTACAAGCCCCGGTAAAGCAGGCACTGACACCTGTAATTCCCAGCACATCTACTGACCGTGCTTCACCATCCCTATTAAAACTCATGCCCCTTTTCTTATACCTCCTTATGCTGAGGTTGCCTGGGAGACTGAGCCAGCACTGCCTGTATTCGCTTTGGGCACGCACAGGGCTGAAGCCACAACCATGATGCTTCCTTGAAACAGAAAGACAAATGAATTTAAACTATCTTATTTACAATTAAGTTAAAGCTATTTAATTTATAATTGAAACTATGTATTCAGGTTGGATATAAGGAAGAAGTTCTTTACTGTGAGGGTGGTGAGGCTCTGGCACAGGGTGCCCAGGAAAGTGGTAAATGCTCCATCCCTGGTAGGTTGGACAGAGCCTAGGGTGCCATGGTCTAGTGTGAGGCATCCCTGCCCATGGCAGGGGGTTGGAACTGGATGATCTTAAGGATCTTCCCAACCCAAACCATTCTATGATTCTGTGATTTTATCTCATCCATGACATCCTGGTCCTTCACGTGGCAGATGTGCTGCCTCCTAGGGGGATGCAATGGAGTGGAGAGCCCCGGCATCCCCCGGGATGTGCGCTGCATGCCATGGGGTTTCCAAGCTCGCCTTTTTGTCTGGTGTGTTTGGTTTTGCTTTGGTTTTGCTTGAATTTCCTTTCTGGTTGCTGAGGTGAGGTTCAGAATGCTCTGGTGAAGCAATAGTGGTGACTATTGATTCTCCAGTGAATTATTGATGCTTGGTAGGGAATTTTTCACACTTGGAAGCATAATGGTTTTGGGAGAGCATCTTTGCAAGTGTTTATTTATCACCAGAAGCAGTGAGATTACCCAGAAAATTCATAGTAAGCAGCTCATCAGCTGTGGTACATCAGTGTAGCTCCATTGAAATGCTTTCTCCACTGTCATTCAAGTAAGGATTTCTCCTGGTTTAGGACCCAATGGCAGCTTTTCCTCAAGCCTCCCAGCACTGTTAGTGTGGCTGAAAAGAGTCTATGGATGTGCTGGGTAGAAACTGGGGGTTTCTGCATAAAGTAATAAATCTGGTGCATGCAAACACATCTTCTTGCGCTATGCTAAGAAACCTGGTTAAGGATGTGGGTTTCAATATGCCAAAGATACAGACTTAGAAGCTGTCACATCCTCATTGGGTCCTCCAATTGTGGAGCTGGAGTATCCCAGCTTGGTCAATGCACAGATGGACTTGCTCAGGAGATAGCTCATGGTTTGGCACCATAGGAGATGGATGCTGCATCTACTACAGGCATGGTAAAAGGTGTAGTGGGTGCAGGAGAGAGAGCTATAAAGAGAATGGTCTCTTGTTGCAGGCAGAATGAAAAAGGGCTGAAATCCTGGAAAAAACACATATTCTGTTGCTTTTAAGTTGGAGACCACTTTCCTCAGGTGACTTTTTATTACACATTCATCCTAATTGGGGTGGTTTACTGCATGGTGCTCCATACAGAGCAGCTGAGCCTGTGGTGCAGTCAGACCTGGTTGGAATTGTGCCGTGAGCATGGGAAGGGCTGAAAGTCCTATAAATAACTTTGAAGGCATCTCCAGTTGGATGTTCAACAGTGATGAGCACTTTTAGCCTTCATCTCTTGTTGCCTTGGCTCCCCATCTTTAATGGGAAGAAAATACTACCCAGTGTACAGCCACTGTGAGTCTAAACTAATGGTTGTGAGACACTGGGGATCCTGCATGATGGGTCCTGGGTCAAATCCCAGCATTTCAGTCCTGAGTGCTGAGCTTCACAGATGCTATTTGGGTTTTTTTAGCCATTCTAAGTAATGTTCTTATACAAAATGTGATGATGAATCTTGCAGTACACCTTGGACTGGGGTACGTGTGTCAGATCCTTTGTGCCCATTGCTCTGATGAATTTTGCTAGGCATTGTTTGAACACACTGAGTTCTTCCCAGCCTTAAGAAGCCCAAGGGCTGCAGGGCACAAAGCCCAGGACATAGGGCTTGGGTTAACTTTCCTTCTGCTCTGATCTACAATATCCCCTCCAATTTGCTATTTCAAGCTTGCAGCTGAGAGCTCCTTCCCTCCCCAGCTCGCTGGTTTCCACCCAGTATTTGCAATTTGTGGCTGGGAAAGAAGTTTCCAACTGACAGAGGCAGAACCATTTGCACAGCAAAAAGGCTCAGCCAGGTCCCACTTCCACTGATGGCATTAATATCTTTGAGCAGTTTACTCTGAAACTCGAGGAAGAGTTTGGCAACCTCACTAATGATTGCAGTGCTGGCTGGATTAGCAGAGGAAGGTGGGGGTTTAGTGGAGGAAAAGAGATGTGAGGGAGAAAAGGAGCAGAGGAAGACAGGAGAGGAATAAGTAGGTGAGAGTACAGATGATGCTCAGAGAGAGGATTTGTTAGGGGGGAAATAACCTACCCACCCCATGGACATGGATTTGAGCTGTTGCAGGTCTAGGGCTGTGTTTGCCTTGGAGGCATGTTTCCCTAAGGAAAAATACAGCTTTCCCTGGAAGCTATCCAAGAGGGACAGGAGCTAAACTTCCACTTTCAGGGCTGGATGGGACCATAATGGGGACTGGAAGGGGAACACAGCCGCTGCTTCCATGTGAGCATCCACAAGGCAAAGGCGGAGGATAAAGCCAGATCAGAGATGACCTGATGGGGGAGGAAAGAAAGGTGGAGACAGAAGACATCCGGGTTTAACCCCTAGCTGGACATAACAGGGTCTCTGTGCATGGAGACACCTCTCTTGGTGAGCTCTCTGCAGCGAACAGACCAGCCCTGTCTCAAGCCTCACAGCACAGCAGATGTTTTGTGGCCAGAGCTGGTTAAAATTGTTCAGTCAAGCTGAAAAATGCAGAATCTGGATATAAAATGCTCTGTCCTGGTTTACAAATGCATCAGCTCTGAAGCTGCTGATGAGAGAGGTCTTGCCAATGGAAGCAGGAAGCAGCGCAAGGTACTGCACATGAGGGCTGCATTGGGTGCATTTGGGTCCCTGTTCTGTGCTGGTCCCTCCTTCGGGGTGAAGCAGCTGGCACAGCATCATGCCTTTTGCTGCTATTGAGCCCCATCTCTAGAAACTTAGGACCCCCAAATCTCTTCTTGATCCCTCTCCAAACACAGCTCAGGGGAGCAGATGGTCGGAGCAGCCCTGGCTTAGTCCCCAGCTCACATCTGATCCTTTGTTTCTCTCCGTGCTGGGTAACTTTGTAAGACACCAAAGTCTATAACTGTTAGCAGGCAATAAAAAGGGGCAGCTGAATGGATAACATCTACTAATCCCCTTCCAGGATGAGCTGGAGAGAACAGGCACCGCGATGCTCTGAGCTTATTGAGATGTGTGCTTTAGAGGCTTTGAGAATTGCATGGTGTTGGTATTTCATGAATAAATAACCCCCAGTGATATTTGTCACTGAATCTGCTTCGTTAATGAGGGCCTGCAACAAGGGGAGAGGATGGAGAAAAGGATTTTCAAGGGAATTGTGGTGAGGTTGTTGATGGGAGGTGGCACAGGGCTGGGTGAGGACGGGTGCTGTGGTCTGCACCGTGGGAGCTGTGCAAGGTCAGGCAGATCCCCGCTGTTGTGGACGACACTATTGGTGGCAATAGAAGTTGTTAGAAAAGATGGTTTTACTGCTGCTGGGGATGTAATCAGTGGGTGCTGGAATGGAGGGGAGTGCATTTCATTTGCAAGTGTATCATTTGAGTGTCTGCGTGTGTCTTTGAGAGGGCTGGAGAGTTAAAAGAAATAGCATGTGCCTGTGCTTGCATGTTAGTTCTCTATTTCTGGAGAGAATCTGGCACTAGAAATTATGTTGCTCGCTCCAAAATGCCCTTTTTGATAGGACCTGGCATCTGCTTCAGGGTGGTGGGGAATTGCACCATCACACCAGTGCTGAGCCCTGCCCAGTCCCTGTGGTTTCAGTGCCTGTGTCCACCCAGGGACACCAGCAGCTTCCCCTGGCTTTCCAGTGTGCTCCAGGCATGGCACAAACTGCAGAGCCCGGCTTCTCCATCCTGCCTTGTCAGATGGGATCCAGGGGTTACTCAGTGAAATTCAATATGAATAGATGGAGAACAAGAGAAAAGAGCTGTTCTTTTGCAGGCAGCTTGTTACTGCAGGGAAAGTGATTCATCCATCAGTGCTGGTCTAATGTGGCGTGCCTGGGCAGTGGTGGTCGGATGCTTCTGTTGCTCCTGCCTTGTCAGCACTGCTTTCTCTCCAGCTCTGAGATTTGGGGATGAGGGCTGTGGTCCTGTACAGCAGCAAGGAGGGGTGGGCAGGGGTAGGAAGTCATCTGCTCTGTGATGGCTCTCCCAGTGTCATCGTGGGAAGTGGATAGTTAATTATTGCTCTTCGTCCCCTCAAATTGAAAGTAGCCGCTGAGGCTGGCAGTGCCAGAGTCTCGGCAGTGCCTCCATCGAAGCCCCTCTGGGTTAGGCAGGTTAGACATAAGGAAGATGTTCTTCCCTTTGAGGGAGCTGAGGTGCTGGCACAGGGTGCCCAGGAAAGTGGTAAATGCTCCATCCCTGACAGTGTTCCAGGCCAGGTTGCACAGAGCCTTGGGTGCCATGGTCCAGTGTGAGGCATCCCTGCCCTTTGCAAGGGGGTGGAACTGGGTGATCTTAAGGTCTTTTCCAACCCAAACCATTCTATGATTCTGTGAAAGCAAAGCTTGCTCCCAGCTCTCTCCGAGCATCGCAGCAGCCCTCTCATCTGCTGCCATCCCTTCTCAGCGCGCCGTGTCAAAGTGATGCTCCTCTGATCTAACAACAAATGACACCGAAGTGATTTGGCCAAACAGCCTCTCTCCATCCGCAGGCAGCAGCATCACCCCTCTCCTCTCACAGGTGACACTTGAACGCTTCCCTCTGGCTCCACTGACCCACCTTACAGGGAGGTTAATACTTTAATACGCTTAATGACTCATCCCAACTCAGCAGCCCCTGCCTGAGCTTTGTCAGGGGTCACCATTATTCCAGGCGTGATTTTGAAGAGCAAGATTTCTCTTCCCATCCTCTACCCTCCCAAAGCCACCCTTATCCAGCCCCAGAGTCTCCTTTCCACCACCTAAGGCAGCTGTAGCTCCTTGTTTCCTTTCAGGGATGCAAGAGCTGCAGGAAGGTCTGGTTGTTTGGTACCCAAATGGAAAAGCCGGGATGGAGGACAGGGGCACAGTTCTCCTTTCAGTCCACCTACGATGAGAAACCCCTTGCGAGGACCAGATGGGGCTGAGCTTTCTGGGTGGGCGGTGGAGGAGTTATGTGTTTTAAATAATTCTCCCTACATTAATAAACAGTGTTTTTTGGTTAGTAAATACTCTGGGTAGTAGCTAATATGCCCTTTCTCTCCCCATCATCTCTCCAGCAGAAATACGTGCCCTGATCTAATGTATTCTGCCGTTCTCACTCCCGCACTTCAGAGGAGCTGCAGATTCTGGTGGGAGCAGAGTGCTAATAGAAAAGGGCCTCTAAAGATATTTGAAACATCACCAAGAAAGGACAAGAGGGAGATTGAGCTCCAAATAAGATGGAAAATCTAGGAGCTGGGCCAAGCAAAGGGGGAATGTCGGAAGCTTGATCACCAAGAGGGAAATTGGGAAGCATTAATTGGGGTGAAAGCAGCCAGTGCAGACATCCGCTATGTGGGGTAATGATTCAGCCAGAGGCATCATGAAGGGTATGGAGCTGTCGCTGTGCAGGGGCACCTCATCCACCTTGATCTATGGTAGCAAAGAAGCCGCCCTCCATCCACCTCCCTAGAGCAGGGATGTGCCAATTCTCCTTGGTTTTATGGTGTTCTCCTTGTTGAAAGTCCCAGTTTCTGGAATCCTGTGATTGCCTGGAAATCTGGAAGCTGCCACGTCATGACTTCCATACTTCGTGGGGGTTTACATCCTTGGGTTTGATGCCTGCGTAGTTTCTAGCCCTTTAGTTTGCAGGGAAAAGCTTGATTATACCCTAAAGGCTCAGAAAGCAGAAGGCAAATGTAGGGAAGGAAAAAATCCAACCCACCCAGTGCTTGATTTATTTTAAAATCTCATCATTTTTATGCCAATCTCATTATATATATTTTTTTAATGCCTGACTCATGATTTTTTAGGAGCATTTGGTGTTGGCAAGGCTGTGTGCATGAGTGTGACTCTGTGTGTGCATGCAGGGTCCCTCTGCTGATGGAGAATGCAGTGCTCCTACCAGACAGCAATGCTGTGGTCCTCAGGGGCTGCTGAATATTCCTCCGCCACTGTTTCATTGCCAAGCATGGGGTTATCAAATGAAAACCACCCTGAAGCAGGGAAACCAGCACCAGGCATTGAGTCACTGTGTGGCTGCTTAGGTGCTGATGGGAGAGCAGGAGGGGACCTGTGATTCCTGGCATTGCTTCAGGGCTTATTTTAAGGTCAGAAGGGTCAATGTTTATTTGCAGTCCTGTGTGTATAAGGACCTAATAAGTAGCTTGTGAAGGTCAAGTCCTTTGCCATCACTGACTTGTTCTGTGACCTTGGCTTAATCTCTTTGTCCTGTTGGTGAGAGGATGATGGAATCTATTGGCCAAGATGGATTGCAAGTAGAGGTTCATATATAAAATGTGCTTTGAAGATGACAAATACCTTGGAGATGCTTAAAGCTCTTGACAAGCATCTGTGTTCCCTTTGCAGGAACCCAGCAGAAAGCAAAGTGCCTGAATGCTTTGTCACAGACAGAATCTGCTGTGTGCAGGGCTCTCTTATTCTTATGTTTCTCTCTTGCTTAAAAGGCCTGTCACAGCATGGCCGTGCCAGGGGTTCTGCAGAGCCATCACGGGCTGGAGCAGAGCAGCAGAGAGCTGTCCCATCCCTGCATCCTCTGCTCCAGGTCCCCCAGAGCCGCCCCATCCACATCTTGGTGCAAAGCCAGGATTCCTGTGGAATTCCAGGTTCGGCAGTGTTCCCAGGTGATGGATGAGGAGTGGGTGCTCAGGGAGGCTTGGCCCAGCCGTGTCCAGAGGGAGTTGCACTGTTGTGGATTCGCTGTTGTCTAGTATGGGGTTGTAATCACACAGACAACTCCAGGCTGTTAATAAAGTATCTCTGTTGCTAGCTTGCGTGGAAATGGTAGATGGTATCTTTGAAACCCCATAACTGGTTGTTTTTCATCAAGAATGTCACTTACGCAGCAAACTTCTTACACACAGTACAAGCACAAAGCCTTAATCCTTTAGGGAAGCTTCCTTTGGTTTGGTTTTGCTAATTGGAATGCCATGATTTTACCAGAGCAGCTCTTTTTTTGGCTTCCCCTACCAATGCCATGTGTTCCCAGCTCCCTGCCAGCCCTAACGGTGCCTTTTCTCTCCAAGGGAAGAAGCGATGCTGTCCACCTACTTTGAAACCATCAATGACTTGCTCTCCTCCTTTGGGCCGGTCCGGGACTGCTCCCGCAACAACGGTGGCTGCACCCGCAACTTCAAGTGCGTTTCAGATCGCAAGGTGGACTCCACAGGCTGTGTGGTAGGTACATGGGTGCTCATCCAAGGCTGGTGTCTGTTTTGGGGGCAAATCAGAGGGGGACGTTGCCTGTTCCTCCCCAGGGATGTGGCCAAGGGGTTCTGTGTGCCGGCGATGGGCTCTCCCCCTCTCTGGGGCCTTCACAGTAGATCACATCTGTCTGAAGGACCTCAGGGAAGTAGCTCGGGGGCTCAGATGAACAAAAGAGAAAGGCTTGAGGCTGGTGGTCATTTTCCTGCTTGTCAAGAGAGCACAGGCTGGAAGCAGCCTTGCTTTTAATCCTGCCTTTTGCTTCCCAGTGTGGGAGGAAGATGAAGCATCTGCCCATCCTCTCCCGCTCTGGGCCCTTCTGACACCCTCAGAGCTTTGATTTGTTTCTGAACCTATCTTGCCAGTCAATCTACTGAGGCCCCTCCAAAAGACCCATTAGATCCTAGGCCATTAGTTTTGGGCAGAGGCTCTGAAATGTTTCAAGCTTTTGATGAATGGAGGGGTTTCACTGTGCTCCATGGGAGCAGCAGAGCTCAGCAGCATTCCCTGCTCTACCTCATCTCACCATGACAGCAAAATCACCACTTCCTGGGGTAAAAGTTGGACTTCTTGATCTTAAAGGTCTTTTCCAACCTGGTTGATTCTATGACTCCCTGTGTGTGGAGGAGGTGGTGTGGGTCTGCTATGACACTGATACTTGGGGGTAGAGCCTGAGGAAGGTGAGGGAAACCCAGAGCATCCCTTGTTGTCTGCCTGATGTAGGAGCTCCCCCCTGCCCAGCAGCAGGTGGTGACCCCAGCGAGGGATCCAGAGCTTGCCCCTCGCTCCACACCCATCCCTGCTGCCCCAGAGCCCCCCAAACCCCTGCCCCTTCCATTCTATCTGCAGGCTGAGCCCCCCCTGCCCCGTCCCTCCCACCGGAGCAGAGGCAGGAGTTAAGTGTCTCTTTATTTATTGAAGGTGTTTACATGCGGCACAAGGAAAGGTCAGGCTGAAGCGGTGCTGTCCCGGGGGTGGCGTTTTCATTATCCCCTTCTCCGGTTCCTTGTTAAGGCCATTTAGCACGACAGCCTCATGTGTCACCAGCAGCTCCTGGTGCCATCTCCCTCTTGTGCTCCTCTCCTTTTCCTCCTTTCTTTTCTCGTTGTCTTTTATTCCCTTTTCCAGCCTCCTTTTTACTCTCTTGGGGGGGGGGGGGGTTCCCCCCTATTTTTGGGTATTATTTTGCTCTTGACGCCAACGTGCCTCCCAGACACTGTCAGAAGCAATCAGAACGCAATCTCCCTGTGCCGCTGGGGGAAGAGATGCCTCTTTTTAGAAGTCAGGATATATTAAGATTGAAATTGTCAATAAATTACAGGCCTAGAGCTCCACGTGCACATGGAGAGGTGGAAATTGAAACCTGTGTCACTCAGGGAGAATAACCCCCTGTTCTGTAATGCCTAACAGAGGCTTTATGCAGAGGATAAACTGTATACAGCAGGGGAGGATGGAGAAGCAGCAGGAGCCATTATCCTGAGCACATCCCCTCTCTGGGAGCCATGGGTAAGAGGGGAGCCATGGGGACCAGGGGATCCCGGGATGCTCCCAGGGCTATGCATCCAGTGGGAACAGGAGATAACTGCAGAGATGCTCATCTCTCCTCCCTCTGCTTTTCACCCTCTTTTCTCCCCACTGCAGGAGCATGAGGCTGCTCTGCCCCTCTCCACAACCCTTCAGTCGTGGGGTGAAGCCTCCCCAACTCCTCAGTCTCAGCTGCAGGCTGAGGACAGCAGAGCTGAGCATCCCGGGGGAAGTCTGGAGATGCTGCTGCATTTCACCACTGGTCCACATCTCTCCCTGCTTCCCATGGTGCTGGCACCAGGGGCACAGTGCTCCATCTCTCCCAGCATTCCCAACCCTTACTGTCTGCTTGTAGGACTCAAGCAACAGGGAACAGAGGCCTGGAGGACACTGTCCCATGTTTCTGACCATGGTCCATAGCCATTGTCTGGGGAAAAAGCCTAATGGGTGCCAAGCAGTGCTGCCTTCAGCCATGTGGCATGCTCATGGTGTTAAGTCATAGGTGATGGGCGCTGCGTTTTGGAGCTTGCTGCATCCCCAGTATGTGACCTTTTGGTACCTTCTGCACTGCATAATACATCCCTTCCTTATCCCAGCCCTGCTCCCGGAGCCTGCTGGGTGCGAGCAGGGATGGGATCGTTGTGGGGTTGTCAGTTAGTTTTAGAGCTGAACTGCTGTGAACTCCGCTTGCCAATTTGGTAAGTGCTGTGGGCACTATCGGGATGTAATTTAATTAAGCTCTCCCCTTTTTATGGAGTTCAGGGAGCATTTGCCTACTAATTTTAGCACTAGGTTTGCTCCAGCTTTACTCTGGACACTGTTTTGCAAATCAGGACATGTTGTTAATCTTTAGCAGTCAACAGTGTATTAATTTGCTGAGGACCACAGAAGTACATAATCAGGGGTTCATCAATCAAGGCTAAATCCAACAAATGTTCCAGACAGGTACTGAGCATAAAATATACAGGCAGCCTTGTAAGCAATTAATACACAGCAGAGCTGGAGCCCAGCAGCTCAACCAGGGAGCAGCACAAATCTCAAAGATTTCTTATTCCTTTTATATATAATCATCATCTGTTACCAGCTTCTCCGGGTCTTTAATACGGCTTCCAGTAATTCTGCTAGGACGTGGGGATGCATTTATCTCTGGGCTCTTTAGCAGCGTGGGCTCTGCCATTACCTGACTGGCTTTCAAAAGACTTGGTTAAAAGGTGGAGCGTGGTTTGATGCAGCTCATGGTGGAGCATCTCTGAGGATGCTTTCATTGGAAGGAGAAAAGAGGATGTCGCTTTGCATAGTTACATGCGAGGTATCACCTACAAGGCCCCAAAGGCTCTGCAGTGCGGTCCCGAACTTCCATCCCATACTTCCAATGGGGATGGGCCCTTTCCCCGCATCATCTCATGGCTTTTGTGTTGTTTTGACATGTACCCAGTAGATGGCATTAGTGCCTAAAGGCTTCCTTCAGTTCTTTTCTTATCGGAGGCCTTTTACATTTGGGTAACTTTCAGGGTGAGCTGCAACCTTGCAAAGACCTTGGCATTACTGACTGGAGCCTTGCCTTTAAGCCCCACCTGAAACATAACAGCACAGTCCCCAAGCTCTAGAAAACCTGATTCTGTGCTGCTTTTCCTAGAATTGCTCTTGGGTCTATGGAATATCCCAAGAAAACAAAATCCCAGCGAGCTTCTGTAAACCTCTCTGCACATTGAGTCCAATGTGGTTTTCATACTACCTTGCAGGATCACAGTAAACCGGGATTAAGCGTGCTGAAGGAATAAGTCTGATTATTGCCGATAAAGAAGAATATATATTGAAATATATGTAGATATTGTTGCTCCCTTCTACTGGCACAGCAGTAGCTGCTCAGCCTGGAGGGAGGATGCTGAAGGAGAGGAAGTGCTTAACCCTCATGTGTTGGTGATTTATAATTCAAGATGAAAGCCTGTGAATTGGCCCTGAGGGACTGGTGGAACACCTGTAAAATGGCTTTCATTCAGGTTTCCCCACCTGTCTCTCAGCATGGTTTCACTCACTCATGCCAATCCTCTCATCTACCCTGGGAGAAGGTTGCTTGCATCTGCCACCCCGTGGCTGTGCCTGGTTTAGAGCCCCCGCAAGGCAGGATTGCAGCCTCAAGGGAATAAGAGGGGTGATGCCTGCAGGTGTTGGTGACTTAGTCTTTTAGGTTGGAAGAGAGTGATTTGTGCCATAGAAGCCCAAAGATGTTGGCTCCATCGCATGCTGGGATAGGGGCCAGGAAGAGGTAGGAGAGCACACCAAGGTGGGTGCTGCCATTCTGCACAGACATGAAATCCTGCTGATGATCATCCTGCTCTCAAGCTGGGGTTCCTCTAGCACAGACTTGTTTCTAAGGTGAGTGAGAAAAAGGTATATTTTGCCTGCAACGACCATCTGAACTGCTCTTTTCCATGATCACAGGGTCAGCCCATTAGGCAGGAGGGTTTCTTGGTCTCGGCAGTATGCAGAAGGGAGAGCATCTACTGCCAGAGAGTCTCTTAATGAAGTTGTGGCCCATGGTGACATTGATGTGGAACTGGTCCCAGCCTTTATAGACACAGAAGGAGAAACCTGACATGGTCCACACAGGCACCTAACCTTAACACAGCCTGTTTGGAGCTAAGCTTTTCCTTTTGCTCTTTTCCACATCGAAGTGATGGGCTGTTCCTTGGCTGCTGCAGAGCGGGGCAGGAAAGCAGCTTCATTTAAGAGAGCAACTGTTCAGGGAGAAGTGAAGGAGGACAGTTGCTCCCATCTCCTCCTTCCAGCACAAGTCACCCAGAGGTGGCTTAGGGACCATGGGGGGTGGATTGGACCTCAAAATAAAGTGGATGGTGCTGAGAACTGATATTCCTGGGGGGAAACTGTGTGAAAACTCCAAAATCTTTTGGTTCAAAGCATCTGCTTTCTCTGAAGGAGGGAGAAATGTTTAATTCCAACATTATCATCTGGAACTTTATGTCACACGTTGCCTTCTCCCAGTGTAGAGCCTGAAATGAAAGCCGAATTAGGCGGTGGAAAGCAAACCATTTCAACCTTGTCAAAATGAAATGCTCTCCTAATTTCCCAATGAATTTGTGAGCTGTAGTTGATGGAATCCCACAAAACACTTAAGCTTCATCAAATCTGCATTTTTCTGACAGACAATTGTTCATTGAAAAATAAAAACTCATCCTTATGAGGCACCCAAATCATTAAGTTAGAGATGCTCAAGCAAGGGAGGGAGATGGGGAGGGAGCAGTTCCCCTCTAATCCCTTTAAAGTTTAGCTGGCTCTCTGAAGCAGAAGATGACTCCCTGTTCACGTTATGTCTGGAAGCAGCAAGTCCCCTCCCCAGGAACCTGTGGGTTTGGATTTATCTTGTTTAGCTGAGATAAAAATGGGATTTGAGGATGGCAGGGAAGTAAAGAATGGTAAAAGCTGCTGTGGTTGATACCCAGCCGTGGCAGCGAGCATACGGGGAGCCCACCACCCGCCTGCCTTTGCTTGCAGTGCTGCAGAAGGGGTTTGTGTCATGTCAGCAGGTGATGGCCAGATTTAAAAGCAAATGGAATAGCTCAGGAAGCACTGAGGTGAGGTGGAGGTATCTGTTTTTCTGGGAGGAAGTAGCTTGGGTGATAAAAGCCCCATTTGCTCCAGTGTTGTCTTTTCTAGCAGTGTTCCTCAAACAGATTGGATGGCTCCAGCCCTTTCCCCTCTGATCCCCAACAGACTGGGATGCTTCATGTATTGTGATTGCAGCTAGGTTGGGTCTTTGGGTTTGGGTTGGGTTGTAGGATTTGGTGCATTGTGTTCTGGCTGGGCTGTATCGTGGATGTGAGGTGGAGCAGGAGTTGAATTGCTGGTCTCCTGAAGGTTGTTGGAGGTGCCAGCCTCTGCTTTGCCTAGGAAAGGACATGCCCTGATAGGCACAAGATGCTGGATCACATCTAAATGCACTGTTGGTGTCTTCAGGAAGGGAAACAGCTGCAGGGTTTCCACTAGTTTGATTTCCTTACTCCAGGAGCTCTGAACACTTATATCTGTGTACATATATCTGTTGTAGCATCCCATCAACGGCTTGAAACAAGTCCATCCCACTTTGAATTGTGATGCAAACATACACACAGTGACTTGTGCAGCAGGGTCCATGTGAGAGTTGTGTAGTGGCCAGAGGTGAAGAGATGATGCCTCATTGCCCAAACTTTGGTCTCCTCCATGGAGCCCCAACCCATGTCATGGGGGGGAACACCAGGCTGAGGAGCATGAGCTATCACAGTGTTTGCTCAGGAGCCTGGGAAACAGATGGGTTTGATTTTTCTGAAGCTAAAATAATGATTGATGATCTTGAAAGGGAAAAGGAAGG
>JANRGW010040812.1:13860-24263 GCA_024733675.1 Psilopsiagon aymara
GAAGGATGAGTGGGAAGATAATGACTTAATTCAGAAAGCAGTTGTAATGTTTCCCTCTGGGAAGGATGTTCCTCACAGTGAGGTGTTGGGGAGGGTGATGATAAGGACATCGCTGCCCTCAGTCAGGGATGGCCCTGGAGAGTGATGGCCTGGAGATAATGGGCACTTTAGTGACCTAATGTTAAGTCACTGACATTAGGTTTAGTGGCCTAATATTAGGCGAGGAGGGATAAATCCCACCCACAGAGACCAGGCTGTATGCAGCCAAACTCTGGTCCTGCTGCTGCTGAAGAGCGTTGATCTCTGGAGCCTTCTAAGCCAGGGAAGCAAAGGCTGAAGTTATCTGAATATATATATGTGTGTGTGTGTGTGTATGGACATAGGAGAATTTACTGCATTTGTATAATTTCTGAGCTCCAACGACTGCATTTGTCTCAGTTCTGAACTCCAACAAGCAAACAAATACATGCCTGTGCATAGTTTGGAGCTCATTAAGCTGCCGGCACTTGCTTGTACCTCAGCAGTGCTTCAGATTCATGGTTTTGTCTTCTGCTGAAGAGGTTCCTGGGTTGAGAAGTGGTGATGCCTCGAGACAAAATGGGTTCATTAGGACCTTTGGACATTGCACGCTGCAGCACTGAGTCCTGGGTCGCACCTCCGGATGCATCCAGACATTGGTGTGTGGTACCCGGAGTGCAGTAGAAGCTGGCTCTCCTGAGCATCACCTTTGAAACCCCAGTCCAGAAGTTCCTGACAAAAAGGCAGCTAATGTTGAGAAAACAGCAGAATAATGACAAGGGCAGTTTAGTCTCTATAGTAACACTTTATTAGATATTCTTATCTTTAAACTTAACAGAAGAGAGGAGCTGAGGTGGGAAACCCTGGCAGGCAGCTCAGATAGAGAGCTGGTGTGCTGTCATCTGGGGGATTCATGTCAGTAATGACACTTTATTTTCAGTGATCCCCTCAACCATCTCACTGCTAATGAGCTCTCTAAATGAGAAAGTGAACAAAGGCCCTTTCCTTTCCTAACACAAGCAGGGACTCGTTCAGATACTTATTTTCCTCAGACAAAATCTTGTATAGGTTTCAGTGGATTCTTCTTTTCTTTTCCCTTGAGCAAGCTGCTCTAGTGGAAGGTGTCCCTGCCCATGGCAGGGGGTTGGTCTTTAAGATCCCTTTCAGCCCAGACCAGTCTGGGCTTCAATGATTCTTCTCCCATTGTGTTTGCTCTGACCATGCTGAGGATGGTGGTGGTGGGCAGAGGAGCTGGGTCATGTCCTGGTCGCAGAAGGCCATATGCTGACACGGTGCCATGCACTGTGCTGGGGTGACAGCGCAGGACACAGGCATCCCATTTGGTTCCAAACCATAGTGCTGTCCATCGGTGATGCTGGCTCTGGTGGCATTCCAAGGATGCAGCGTGTCCTGCTAGCTCTGCCGCTCTGTGTCACCTTGGAGATGTCATTTAAAAGGTGAAAAGAGCCCAGGTAGAAATAGCACTTTGTTATTCAGCACATCCATTCCCTGTACATACATGGAGTCCATTTGCTGACTGCCATCACAAACAGAAAGACCTTGGGTGGTGTGGTGGGGCGAGGACCATTCTGTCAGCCAAACCCCACCAAGCTGCCCGCAGTTCCTCCTTCAGCAGCAGCAGGGTTTGATTCCTGTGGCTGCGGCTCACGTTGAGCCTGCAGGATCTCTATTATCAGCGCTAATGCACAAGAAGAGAAGAAACGAAGTTTTCTTTTCCAATCCCAAGAGCAATTTTCAGGGCTGGCCATTGTCAAAGAGAAACCAATTCACTCCTGTGTAGATGGAGTGGATTTGCAAGGTTGTGGAATTACATTAGTGTGCTAACCAGCTTCTCCCTGGCTTTTCAGAGCAGAGCATGAGCTGGAGTCTCCCCTTACCTCTTTCTTCCTCTCTGGAACATGGATTAATACCAGACTCTCTTCCCAAGCTCCGAGGTAGTTTTGCTTGTCAGATCCACAGATGAAGGATGCTCTGGGAGTCTGAAGCAGTTCCCAAGCAGTGCAGGTCTAGCATGAGAAACCACAAACAGCTTTTACTTTTGACTTGCTGTCTAATGGCTCGTAGGATCCTTTTGCCTCCCTGGATAAATGGATTCATCCTGTATCCAGATGAGGGAAAGGCAGAGGCTTTGGGTACCACATCTCACCAGCTTTCCACCCATCAGGGAGGGATGTGTCACCCATGATCGCCCAGATGGAGTTATTGATTGAGTTGCTTATTGATTTTCTCATCATTTTCCCTACACAGCCCCCCATCCTGTGTCACTGCTAAGGCAGATCACAAATGGAACGGCAGCTGAATTGATGGGGGATTGATTAAAGCTCACTGTAATTATTGGTTCTCTGCTCCCTGAGCCAGACAAATCAATGTCAGCAATAACAGATCTGGTCCTTTATACAAGCCCAGTGAACACTGGTTTTGTTAAGCCCACCTGGGAGCCCAGATTGACCCTTCAGCACAGCCCAGGGGGTTGGGATTAGCGCAAGTTAGCTTTTTCGTGGCTCATTTCTGTCTACTGTGGGCAAGAGCACAGTTGTACCCAAATGGGCTTTCGTTTTCCCCCTGCTGTGTGACATCCTGATTGCAAATCCTCAGCTCCAGGGGCAGGAAAATCTGTGACAGAGTTTTCTTGTGCCCAGCAGTTGCTCCATCTATATTCATCCCTGCAAACCCCTTCATGCTGAGGCTGTTGCCTTTCCTGCCATCTGCCTGTTGGTTTTCCTGCCTGGCACTAATCATGGAGCTCACTGGTTCCCTCGCTTTGCCCAGCATCTTTGTCCCACATAGCCCTAGCAAGCAGGGACACCTCCTTATGTCCCTGCTTTGTGTTCCCAAAGCTTTCTGTCCCTGGAGAGCTTCTTACTGCAACACAGCAGCTGGAGAGCCGGCTCCGTGCCGAGCTGGGATGGATGTGTTGGGGATGCTTTCTTCTGCAAATGTTGTGCTGAGCTGTTTGCTTGCTATAATTAATGTGTATTAAGATGCATAATTACAAGCAGAAAGGAAACACATTTCATTGACGATTAAAAGCCCAAACTGGAGGAATATCCCAGGGGTGGCCTCGAGCAGTGCGGGGCTAAGGGCAGGGGGGTGACCTGCTAACCCAGTCCTGGGGAAAAAGCCATCATCTTCCTCTGCAGGGTGAGGAAGATGCTGAGCTCAGCACATGGATCAGTGCCAGGGCGAGAGTTCCAAATGACAGCTCAGAAGAGCAGTGGCTGATCCTCTGGCTGTGATTCCGTAGCTCCTGCTGACTTGAGGTCCCATCCAGTTGCCTTCGGTGCCCTGGAGGGTCCCTTGGGAGCTCCAGGGAGGAACTTGGGCAGAACCCCAGACCTCACCGTCCCCGTGGGCATAGGGGGAGCAGCAGAGAGGAGGATGCGGTGCCGTGGAGCGGAAGATGCTGTTTGCAGTCAGCCCTCCGTGTCCCCCAGGGAGATGCGCTGCTGCCAATTTGCACAGCCCTCATTCTTCCAGCAGGGCCAGCAGACGTGGAGGAGACCACAGGGGAGGAGTGTTGGAGCTGTGGGTTCGCACACACACTTATGCTGATCCTGTTTCCCAGGCAGCTCGGCGGTGAAAAGCACAGATTGTTCCAAGTGTCCTCTCCTCCTTCGTATTTATTCTGTGTGTGCAGCTCCAAAGCTTCCTGCTCCCATGTCTGCTGCTGCTTCATGCCTAGGCAGGCTTACTGTTCCCCAAGCTGTCCCTCTGGGGCTCTGCCTGTGCCCTGCCTGCTCTGCAGACACACGCAGCATCCTGTTCCAAAGCCCTTTGCTGCCAACATCCTTTGGCTAAAAAAACCTCGTGCCTCTTATCCTTCCCTTGTCTCCCCTTCCCACCTTATCCAGGGAAGGTGATGAGGTTTGAAAGGTCCACCTGAGCTTTAGAGCAGATGACACGAAGCCAGCAAAGTGTTGGAGGAACACTGGGTATGGAAATGCTTGAGACATCACAGAAGACAGGGCAGAAGCAGTGTTGATGCTGCTGCCAGAGGGAAGTGGCACCGGGTTTCTAGGAGGTAGAAACTTCCGATTGCTTGGATGAGGTGGGCCAGGACTCCCTAAAGCATCTCTGCTATCCCATGCAGTCAGTTTACTCCTTGAGTAGGCAAAAGTGAGGCCCATCAGGACATTACTGGTGTTGGAAACAGGGTCCAAAGCATCTTGAACTTATATATTAATATGTACAGCATTTTGCTCACATGGAAAATTGATTTCTTTTTTAACCACAAAGTATAGCGGCTTTGTAACCTTTCTTCTGCTTGACAGAGGCCATTTATAACTGCCTTCATCACTACCTGTACCAGCTCCAGTCTAACCCATCTTCAAGGAATTCCATAATGCATTTCTAATTGCGAGCTGCTCCTGGACAGGATTTATGTATTTTTTCAAGGACTGGCCCTTTTGTTGGTGTCTGTGTGTGAGTTTGGTGAAAAGGGATAAATAACACCAGTGCAATAATGCTTTAATCAGGGTGACAATTTATTGGTGGCATTTGCCGCCTGATGGCTTTTACCTTCTGGGACAAGGAAAACCAGCTGGGAAACAGGAATTAAACCCCAGCACCAGCTCGCCAGCTTCTGTGAATCAGCATGGATCCCTTGGCTGTGGAAAACTGATGAGCTGGGCTGTGATCCTGCCTCCACCACCGGGTCCTCCCATTGGAGACAGCAAGATGCTTGTGGCAGGGGGTTGGAACTGGATGATCTTCAGGTCCCATCCAACCCAAAAGGTTCTCTGGTTCTATGTTGGGGAGGTTGTCACCTTCAACCCACACCGACTTGAGGCTTCATTGCTGTGTAATTCTGCTGCCTTGAGGATTTGGCCTTCCTCCAGAGGAAGGATGGGGAGTGAGGCTTTCACAGCAGACCTTGTCCTTGCCCTGTGCTCCTTTCCTCTTCCCCAAAGGCTGCGCAAGGTGATGCACAGCCCCTGGGGCTGCCCCATTCATCATTCGTAGAATCATAGAATGGTTTGGGTTGGAAAGGACCTTAAGATCATCCTGCTCCACCGCCCCTGCCATGGGCAGGGACACCTCACACTAGACCATGGCACCCAAGGCTCTGTCCAGCCTGGCCTTGAACACCGCCAGGGATGGAGCATTTGCCACTTCTCTGGGTACCATGTGCCAGAGCCTCAGCACCTTTACAGGGAAGAACTTCCTTATATCCAACCTGAACTTCCCCTTTTTCAGTTTGAACCCTTCACCCTTCATCCTATCATTCTTGGGTGGGCTCTGCCCAAGGAAGGCACCCACCAGGCTGTGGCTCCAGGCTATGTGAGGACCTTAATGTATCCCATCTCTCCCTGCAGTGCCCTGAGGACCTCCGACCCATGAAGGATGGCACCGGATGCTACGACTACTCCAAAGGGATCGACTGCTCGGATGGCTTCAACGGTGGCTGCGAGCAGCTCTGTCTGCAGCAGACCCTCCCTCTGCCCCACGACCCCTCCTCCAGCACCATCTTCATGTTCTGCGGGTGAGTTCCTTCCAATGCTCCATCTCCCACTTGTACATAGATAACCAGTGCCCATTTCCATCTCTGCCTACCCTCCTGTGCCACCATCCCCAAAACAGTGTGCCCAGAGAGGGTTTTCATGCATCCAGAGAGGGTTTTCTTGGGTGCCCAAGAAACTTTAGGCTGTTTATGGAGCTGATTTCCAGCAGGGAATAGAAGCACCTGGTTTGCCTACGGGCAGAAGCATATGGGAGTGCACAGAGCACTGTGAGCAGCTGCACCTTCCTCCTCTCCCCCTCTGTGTGACGGCATAGTTTGATCTGTGACTCACTGTGAAGGGACCCAAAAATTGTACCTTGTGTGTTGGAGGGGGAAGGTGGAGGATTTGTTTAAAAAACACTACTTTTCCCCCCCTACCTCCCCTGTGTGTCTCTTTAAATAGAGTTTCATCCCTGATTTTGGCCAAGATCCTATAATCCTACACAATTTCGCATTTTCTCTCAGGAAAATCTCCCTGGCTGCAGTATGTTCTAAAAGGAGCTCAGTGATTATCTGGCTTTATGCTGCACAGCTGCAGCCATCCATCCAGCCAGGCATAGCCCGGCCCTGGGGCTCTGCACATTGCATCCCTCAGCTGATTCATGCTCTTGGGCACAGGCAGGAGCCTACTTCATATCCTGGTGGGAAGGATTAGGGTAAAAAAGGGGAAAAGGAGCCTTTTTGGGAAGGAAATACCCACGAGGAAGCAAATTCTTACCAGTAACTCCAAGGAGCATCCACTGAATCCCAGTGCTGCAGGTTCAGCATCTCCTGCAGCCCTGGCTGCTGGTTGCGACTGGGGAAGAGCAGCCCATGGAGCTCTGCCCATGTCAGCTTCTCTCTTTTTATCCCTTTTTGCTGGTTTCCCCCACACCACCTTCTTTTTTATGCTGGTTTAGCAGCACAGAGCAGTTGAGTCACTGAGAGTGAGCACATTGCACTGTGCCTGCCAAAGGGGTTGGAAATCCATATGGGCACTTTGCGGGGAGGGTCTAGAAAATCATGGGAAGTTCCACGGTCTCCATTCACACCCACATAGGGAATCTGCATTTCAGTTTTCCATCCCCAAGGGCAGAGACTCTTTCCCCCTTGGTTTTTCATGATCCCTTTTCCAGGCAGAGCTGCACCTCGGGAGCAGGCAGGGAAAGGTGTGACAGATGGACGGGGGTTTTGCTTGCAGCACTGAAATGCAGCAGAGGAATGGTAGAGGGGAGCAAACCTGGATAGAGGTGGGATTGATGTTAGCAGAGTGCTGTGGCTATGGGGAGGAAGGGGCAGGCAGGGAATGGAGGTATCCTTGTCATCCGGGTGCCAGCGTGAGGAAAAAGGCCAGAGAAAAGAGAGGGGAGGATGAGCAAAAGATGCCACTGATGTCTGTAGTTATATCGCATCCCTGCTGTCTGCCTTAGTTTCCCTTTCTATCTGTTGAAGATAAGTGTGTGCATCTTACCCACAATGTGCTTGAAAGTGGGATCAAAGAGCAAAGGAGCTGCCATGTTGGAGCTTCTACTCACATGGGGGCACTCCTGGGTGGAAAATAGCACAGGAGCTTGAATTTGCCTTGGGAATGTTTGTACACAAAACAGCACCTTCCCAGGCAGCTGCTGTGGATGTTGGTGATGCTCGGCTGGACTCATCAGAGATTTACCCCATGGCAGGGCTCATGGGATGGCGATGCTCTGTGCCTGGCTTAGTGGAAGGTGTCCCTGCCCATGATTGGGACTGGATGAGCTTTAAGGTCCCTTCCAACCCAAACCAGGCTGTGATTCTAAGTAGCTCATGGTGCTCTGCAGGTGTGTGGAGGAGTACAAACTGGCCCCAGATGGGAAGTCCTGCCTGATGCTGTCTGACATCTGCGAGGGCCCCAAGTGCCTGAAGTCTGATGCCAAGTTCAACGATACCCTCTTTGGAGAGATGCTGCATGGTTATAACAACAGGACCCAGCACGTCAACCAAGGGCAGGTGTTCCAGATGAGTTTCAGGTATGGCCTGGTTCTGCTTCTAGCTTTGGGAACACTAGGATGGTGAGATGGGATAGAGGTCCACTGATGCAGAGCCAGCATCTCTGATGGGTTCTTTAGGGGAATAGAGCAAGAGGACAGCAACCATCCATGGTTTTCCTACTTGTTTATCCTTCCTGCAGGCAGCAAGACCCTCCTGGGTCAGTGTGTGTCTTCTCAAGTGTTTAATTGCATTTGACGGGCTTTTCCAGGCAGTGTTGCCTCATCCCTTTCTGAACACAGAAGTCTTTCATCTTCATGATACCCTATGACAAGGAGTTCCGCTGTTTAATCGCATGTTGTATGAATGGGTGAGCTTTCAACCTGCGTGAGCTGGTTTTACTCAGAGTCCCCAGCTACAGTACTGGGGGGAACTGTGGAGATACATATATATGTATACATACATACACACACACACATACACTCATATATTGAAGAAACAACATAAATACCCCACCAGAGTACAAATAGCAGAGGTGTTTGCAAGCTGCATTTCGGGTATGTCAGGAGTTCTGAGGGTCAGATGTGCATGGCAGGGAGAGCAGGATCTGAGCTGCAGTGCTCACAGAGGAGAGCTTGCTATTAGCCGCTGAATTCAGACTGGAAGATGAGTTGTTTATCTGTTTTTCTTCTCTTCTCCTGGATACAGACACATTTTGGTTGGGTAATAAACCAATGTGGGCCTGTGACCAAAGCAGCAGCAGCACTGATCACAGTCAGGAGAGGGTCCAGTCCATATCCCACACAGATACAATTCTTCCTTGTCCAGCATCTCTCAGTGCACTGAGGGGTTTCTCTCCTGTTAAGGCACCAAGACCCCATTGCTGCCTCTGATTTTAGCTGGAGCTGGTTGCTCATCGCTGCTTCCCGTGGTGTTTCTCTGGGCGCTTTCCCTCAGCTGAATGCAGAGCCTTCCTAGCAATGAATTCACGCTGAACTCTGGCCTTCTGCTGTCTCCATGGCAGATGAATTACGAGCTCCACCAGCACAGAGACGCTCAGAAAGGCACAGCCAGCAAAGTGCTTGGAGCCGGCAGAGCCGCAGCCTTCGCTGGGAGTGCGAATTGACAGCACACGGAGGCAATTTTCCCAGCGGGCTCCTCTTTGCTTTCTCTCCCTCCCACGTTACAAGCATCAGCAGGTCCGTCAGAGCTGAGGTTTGCCATGAGCTGGCAGGTCTGGCGGCTTCAAACACTCCCCGAGTGCTCTCCTGGGAATGCCAGACCCAGGCAGGCTCCCCCTGAAGGAGGGCCAGCCCCAGCTTGTGCCATCAGTCCGTGAGCACCAAACCTCCTTGTGCAGAGGCTTGAATTTGCTCTGCAGCTCATCCACAGCCTCCTGCAAAGCAGGAGGGTTGAAAGCCATCCTCCTCCTGCTCAGCCAGGACTGGGGTCTAAGGGCTGTTTTGTGGCTGCTGGGAAGCAAACACATCCCTGTCCTCAGGGCTAAATTCCAGCTGGGAAGCACGCAAGGTCGTCTGTGGGTCTGGTTTATCCTGGGAGGTTTGTCTTCTCCTAGGAGATGTGGTTTCTCCTGGTTGATGCGGTTTCTTCAAGCCGTGCCACCCTGGGGATGGTGGATTTGAGCATTCCCAAGCTGGAGCAGGAGTGGTCCTGCTGGAGCTGCCTTTGGCCTCTTTGCTGTCAGGATAAAAGACCTATGGTGTTGGGATTGGATCTTGGGGCTCTGGCTGCCAGGTTTTCAGGGCTGTTGGTGATCCGCCCTCTCCCCATGGCCAGCCAGGCTGCCTGGGTGGTGGCTGTGGTTCGTGCAGTGGGAGGAGGCATTTCCCAGTGAGGCTTTGCAGAGTGGGAACCAGGTCTTCTGCACAACCTCAACAGTGCCCAGCATCAGCTGGGGGCTTCCAACAGGTCCAACAGCCGGTACAGGCAGGAGAAAGCAGGTCTAAAGCAAAAGCAACCTTCAGAGCACATCCACATGTTGCACGTGTGCGATGCACCAGCTCAGCTGAACTCCGAGCCAGGCTGGAGGCACCATGTCTTGCTCCATAGATGCTTTCAGCAGCCTGGAAGGTCAGCATGGCTGACCTTTCCCATTGGAATGCAGCCTGTTGGATCCAGATTCCCTGGGCAGTGATGAGAGGAGCTCAATTGACCCCATGCAGTGTCCTTCCCTGCAGCCAGGCTGCCCGGTGCGTTGGAGGGTTACGCTCTAGAAGCACCATTACATCATCCCCTAACAAGGGAAGAGAAGGAGGTTAATGGAGAAGAAATTATTAACTGAAAGATGTAATTTGCCTCTGATTTTCATACGTATTCAAGAACCTCTCTGCACATTAAGATACCAGCTGTTAGAGAAGCCCTTAATTTGGTGCATTTGAAACATAGCAGGAAGCTGCCTAATACCAGGGATTAAAAGCCTGTTTCTGCGAAGTAGGAGCAAGAACCTGCTATCAGAACAAGGGGCTGAGTATTTTAGAAAGATTTAGAACTGCTGGGATCCTTTAGCTATGCAGATGCGACAGTCAGTTGAATGGTGTCTGCTTCCCATGTCGCCGCATCTTCACTGTCTTTCATAAATAGGATATTCTCAATTTGCCAGGCGTGTCAGCGTGGGGCTGGGAGGAAGCCTTTGTTCTGGGAAAAGCTGTCTCATGGACCCTGGCCTGGGCAACACCTACCAGTTACCAGTATTTGCATCCCATTGGGGTGGTCTCTTTGTCACCAGATCTGCAGCACTGATTAGTCTCTACTCTTCTGATGGCTGTGGAGTCATAGAATCGTTGAATCCCAGCCTGGTTTGTGTTGGAAGGGACCGTAAAGCTCCTTCCAGCTCCAACCCCTGCCACGGGCAGGGACACCTTCCATAGAGCAGTTGCTCCAAGCCCCTGTGTCCAACCTGGCC
>JANRGW010040813.1:0-45439 GCA_024733675.1 Psilopsiagon aymara
TGAATGCAACAGCAGATTTTCTGGTTCAATGTTAACACTATTTTAGATTCTCATGTACTCTATATACATTGAGTTACAAAGGAAAGCCTCCTCTAGCTTCTTCGTTTTCATTTCCTGTGCCATTGTATTCTAACTTTCTCCCTGACTGATTTCTACTCGCTTGCAGGTGACAAGAAAAATCTCTTTGTGTTTGCTTTCTGGGTTTTTTTCTCCTTTAAATTTCTTATTGTATTTATGTTACCTCTTGATACATAACATGCATGTGAAAGACTTAAAGGGTTGGGGTTTTTTTTACCATCACATTTCTCCACAGTTGTTGATATTTTTTTCCTCCTTACCATTTGAGAGAGCCATTTTGTCATTTTTAAAGATCACAGCTACTCTTAGAGAACTGTAATCTTTTGGGCCTAGTCCAACAAATCTTTTAAGCATGTGCTTAACTTCAGGCACGTGAGCAGTTGTATTGAACTCAGTGGAGCTAGTCAGGTGCCTAAAGTTAAGCAGATGATTAAGTGCTTTGTTTGGCTGGCCTTGCGAAGCACTGTCCCCCAGGAGAGCCTTTGCCAACACCCTGCTCAGAGCTACCAGCGGGCGGGCGTTGTGGCTGCATTAGGAAGGTCAGCATTGTAGCAGAGAAGGGAGGATCCTGCAGCGCATGATCCTCCCCAAAGTTTTAAGAGAACATCTTTCTTCTCAGTTACTGATTTTAATATAAAACGCGTGCCTTTGCGCATGGTGCCTTCTGACCTCAAGGCGTCTGCAATTTAAGTGATACAGACAAGGGCCAAGGAGGCGAGGAACTGAAACAGATGAAGCAGGAAAGATGACACAAAAGCAGCCATACAGGTCTGATTTCCCAAGGACATGCAACTTTTTTGCACTCTCTTCCTCTGCTGATTTCAGAAAGACCCTTGTGTACTCACCTGGAAGTATTCAGCACCTTGCATTAACACAACCTGGTCTTTTAGCTGACCTCTTTCAGGTGCCCATATAATTTGCATTGCTCAGAGGTAGAAAGATAACCCACCCTCATCAAGCATTCAGTGCATCATTGCTTGCCCCAGTTTCTAGACCTTGCACCCATAGGAAAAACACATTCTCCCCAGTGCTTTAAACCAAAGGGACAAAACAGGAGCCACGTTCTCTTTGCCTCAAGCTAGAGAGGAGACACTGATATGGCAGCACTACCCCATCATAGCTTTCTCCTGGCTGCTTCCACCTGCCTGAGAACAAAGCTGTTGCTACAGCTGCTTGGTGGCACCAAAGGACATACGCTTCCCAGGGAAGTTAGGTTGTCAGTAGCAGTTTGGGTGCTCAGAAGTTAGCCTGAACAAGGGACTGCATTCAAGTGCCTTGTAATGGCTTCTCTGGATAGATATGAACCTCTTGAAATGGTGCTTTGTAAAATTCTGCATGATAAAGTCATGTATCAACTAAAATACCTTGGTCTTGTTGTGCTGGCTTAGAGGTTGCGAACAAGCTGTCTGGTGGTTCTGCATGCTCTGTCAAGCCCGTTAATCCTTAGTTAATCTGAGACCTAGCCAAATGAAGAAACCTTCATCAATAAGTAAATGGAATAGGCCTGAAATAAACTATCAGATGTTCCCCTAGGCAAGCCATTTTGGTGTTCCTCACAGACACCGCTCAAAAGCTCTTGACATAAAGGCTGCTTCACATAAGTCTCATTCTTACCTCTCCAGAGTCTTTCCTATTTGTCAGACACTGTACATAAATGTGTACACAAAATGTGTCTTTTTAAATTAAGGGAGAAATGGCTGCGAGGAATGGGGAAAGGCTTGAGTAATACCCCTTAAAAATAATTTTACTGTCCTTGGACCTGAGAAGCCACTAAAGCAGGAATGGGAGCAGGATGGGGCCCATGATGACAGCAGCAATTTCAGCATTATTTCGGGAAAGATAATGTGTCACTCTTCTGTACTGGTAGGCTGGTATCTCTTCTTGTCGTATGACCCTAATTAATTTATGTAGCATGCGTCATGGGGGAAGACAAGATCCAGACTGAAGCCTTTGTAATGGGATTTTACCTTGTGTCAGACAGAAGTAATTAACTATATCTTTTTCGGTTTCAGTTGCTCTTCCCTAAAAGATCTGTATTAGGAAGGTGAAATCATACACAGTCACACCTTGTCCATACAAGCTTTTCTTATCTCCTGTGACAGAATTAAACGCTATATTTCATCTGTAGTAAACAGGAATATCCTTATGACTAGCACCAAACTGAAAGTCACTCTGAGCACGCTTGTTCTTTGTGGCATTATCACTGTTCTGGTTGCTAGATAGCCCCTGTTTTTCTGTATCGGCTTGTGTTTCCTCTATCCATTTGCTTTGATTTCAACAGGTATATCCTATTGAATGTGTGGCAGACAGGGAGGGTATTTATGCAAAGGGTATGTGTATAGACAGCATCAAGCTCATCAAAAAAGAGCAGGAAAACACAGGTGCTCTTCCAAGCTAATGAAAGAACACATTTTCACACAAAGCATAGCAGAGCTGTGAAAATCCTTGTTAAAGGACTACAAGGATTAAAACCAAAATAAATAGAAAGAATTGGATTTTTAGCTCCCGAGTTTGTCCTTTAAGGGTTAGGAAATAGAGAGACATCCTCTGCCTGGAGAAGACACTCAGCTGTGGTTGGTGGTGTCAGGAGAGAGTTCAGGGGCAATTTCTTTTGCCTGTCCTGGTCTCAGTTGTGCTGGACAAAGAGCATATGATCCAGGACCTTGTCACCATCTCTATGAGGACAGCTTCTGGAGCCCTCCTCTCCAGACCCTCCAGATCAACATGATCCTTCCCTAGCTCATCTCCATGTAGCTGTCAAGACCAAGTAATAAGCTGCTATTGAAGCTCACATGCTTCAAGACTGATCCAGAGCGTTCCATGAGGAGTTTATCTGGCCGGGTTGGGGCAGGAGTCAGCAATCAGCAGGGGATGGGCTGAGTGCAGCAAGTGCTGCCACCAGTCTGGCTCTTTGCAGGGGAGATGTTTGAGCATGTCCTCAGAGGAGGCAGTGGCTCAGCAGCCATGCCTGTTGGAGCAGCCAGTACTGCAGGAGCATGGCAGGAGAAAGGCGCATCACTGAGCAGCCTCCCCCTGCCCAGGGGCTGCATCCAGCCCTGCTGCAAGCACTGCTCCTGTTAACAGCAACGAGAGCTGTGCCTGCCATTCCCTAAGTGCAAAATGTGCAGGAAATTTGTCCTATTATACCAAAATTGTGGTCATTCTCCACACCCCTGGCACCTGTATTTTGCTTCTAATTACTAGTTTGTCCTCTCTCTGGCTGGGATAAACTACAGAAAAACTCTCTCATAGGCACCACTTCTCTACTCCGCCTGACTCCTGGCTGTCTCAAGTGGTCCTTCACCAGAAATAAAGCCTACACTACTAATTTTGTATCACCTCACGATCCCTGACATACCATACTTCTTTAAAACGTACAGCCTTCCTTTATCCTACACATCCATGATAGGATCTTACTGTAGCATTCTAGGCTACCCCTGTCTCACTTAAACCTTATATGTTTTAACTTTTGTCCTTGGCATCCAGACAATTCTTCTATTCTCAGGATGCTTTCTGCTGAACTTCCCGTCTATAAAAATGCGCTCAGGGAGTCTATCACTCTTCCAGCCTATTCCTTCCCCTTCCCAGAGCTTCCCCTTCTCTTACCATACCAAGCAATTATTCTTATTAATTATTCTAGCTAACAGTAATTATCAGCAGCATGCACCCCCAGCTACATTAATAACAGCGATCTCTAGGACACTGAGGAATTGGCTGAAAAGATTCACTTTGCTACTTGGATTGCATAGGAAGACAAATTCCTTTTCTTCCCTGCATGTGTATTTTGAGGGGTGTCTTAACACTTTCTTCTTTAAAGAGGGGCAAAAAGAGGGCAGATGAAGGAGTGAGGACTTAGTGTATAGGAATTTCCTAAGAAGAGCCAATGAATAGAGACTGAAGGTTTAGTCTGTGGATTTTGTACACGGTTTCTAAGCAGTGGCGTTAATTGCTTTGATGCTTTATTTTTTTTTATTTTTTTTTTTTTTTTAGCTTCTGATATTTATGGGCCAAATGCTGAAATTTTTGCTGGGGCTCCAATAATCTGGGGTCTGCCTCAGGGTAAGGACTACAAATTGTTTTCATCCATTCCACAGGCACAACTATCATTCAGCAGCAAATGGAATAAAATTTGGCCATGTTTCATCATCTGTAATTTGTCAATATTTTTCATCTCACTGCTGAAGAGCACTGAAGTTGTTAAAAGTGATATTTCTTCAGTGTAAAAGAAGAATCAAGAAAAAAGATGAAAATATTTTAGAAACAAAGAAATGAAAAAGAAAAAAAAGCCCTTCTGCAAAACGGAGAGTTAAAAAATATTCTCCATCAAAATCGTTTACCATTTGCCTAAGCTGCAAAGTTTTTAATGACATTCTAGTGAAAATAGAGCGCTCTGGCTAAATTCCTTCAAACCCAATAAAGCAGATGACTGGGAACCGTAATGGAATTGATGCTGTCAAGTGCATTTGCTTTTTTAATGCTAACATGTTTTTGGTTATTAAGAAACAAAAAAACAAGTGGTATATGATCAACATAGCTTCTGACAGGGGCATTGGAACCCATCTGGCTTATGGATCCCCCACTTTTTTTTATTAGCCTGAGGTTATCAAGTTGTAGCACTGTAGTTTAGCTTCTGGCTTCTGCAATTGTAAATTGGCAAAGGGCTAACTATAAGGTATGAGTTTCTGAAAACTAAAATACGATACTGACCCAGCATATACCACACAGGCCTGCAGCAGATGTACTGCATGCAGGAAATACAGTAGTGCTGTTGAAATGTTACTGATTGGTTTCAACTGAGTAGTTCTAGATACAAACCAGCTTTCAAAAGAAACAGATGAGGTAAAAACGTCAAGAAAGATCATTAAAAAATGATGCCATATATTCCGTCGTGAAGTCATACAAGGCAAAAATAACACCAAGTGTCCTCCAGTAGTAATGGAGGTACTCCCTGAATGTTAGCTCCATAGCTGTCAGTATCTGTGATGAAAAAGAAAAGCCTCTCAATCTTTACAGGTTTCTTTCATTTAAATAAGCTATTTAACATAGAGAGGATTTGTTCTCTCAGTGTGCTTCATTAGTGCAGCTTACCACCACAAAACCTGGTTGTATTGAGAAAGATTGCCCCATTATCAAATAATTAGGGCTGCCTTAGCAGGTGCATACACTTACCTTTGTAATTAAATCCTTGTTAAAACACCAAAATCCAGAGAATTTAAATGGTTACCTGATCCCAGAGGAGGTAGCCCAGAAAGTTATTCTGTAAGGTAGACATCATCTGGGAGCAACGGTACTGAGCAGGGAGTCTCTTCCTCATGGGATGCTGATGAAGCACATCTGCACACATCATGCGGTGCAATAAAAATTGCCATGACAATACTAGACAAACACCTACTGTAGAAGAAGCCAGAGAAACCAAGCATAAGCCTGCACAGAATCATATGGTATGTAATGGAGCTCTCACAGCTTCACTAGCTATTGAGTTGCAAACAAAATTAAAGATGATGATCCTAATTTTTAATAATCCTTTGAAATATTTGCCTGACTCACTATATTCTACAGTGAGTGCAGGATACTTATTCCTGAACTTAGATTTTGAAATCTTACCGCAGGGGAACACCAATCACTACATAGGTACATGTAGAGGTATTTTAGAGTCCGAATAAAACCTGAAAGAAAATAAAGTTGCAGTAGTCTCACACAGTCATAAAAATTACATTTCTGACATGTTACAGGTACAGTTGTATATTCCTGTGTTGCACATTCTACAAATTTACAGATCCGTGAATGTCTATATTAATAAAACATGCCAGCATGTGGATTAGACAAATTACAACAAATTTTCTCTGTTCTGTTGGAACACCCATTGTCCTCACCAGAACTGATCAACCATATAAATAAATAAATAAATAAATACTTGCCTAGAGGTGTAGCAGTGCTTTTACCGTAAAGAATACTGAGCGAGATCTCATTCTCCTGACTACTCGTATTCAGCCTCCAAGGTTGGATCAGAAGCCCCAGCCAAAGTGTAGTTTTCGAAAGACAGAGAGAAAACCATAAGATTGGAATTGGTTTGTTTACCATCTTTCAGAAGAACTCTGTTAACCAAAACAATGGGGCCTAAAATGGAAAATAATTTACAAGATCTGCACATACTCATTGACTTCAATATGTGTTCAAAGTTGTCGATTCAGCTCTGACAAAAGTACCCTCATATTTCAGGTGTGAAATGTCTATAGAACAGCCAGTTTCTGGAACAATGTTCTTAGATAAATGGAGTTAGTCCTGGAAATCAATTTAGACAAAGCTGCAGCAGTGCTGGTATTGGAATTCACCAACTCGCTACATAATTTGAATAAATGGGAAAAGAGATGACTCCTGAGAGTAGCACTGGCAGCCAAAAGAATTATACTGATGGACTGGAAAAGCAAAGCCATGCCATGTATTGATTTATGGACTATTGCCCTTCTGGATATAGCTAAATGTGAAAGAACTCCCTTTATTCATACTAATAAAATGGACATCAATGCTCTCAGACAAAAACTGCTGTTGGAGTTACATTGCGAATAGCTGGCTTGCAGGATGGTCTTCTTTCACTTGCCCATCACATATGCTCAGAGGGCTGGTGAAGTTTGAGATGCACAGAAAACAGCAGGGACTTTTTCTGGAGTTGCTTCATTTGTTTGTTTGGGGGTTTTATTCCACTCAAAATTATTCCCTTTTTTTTAATGGTGTTTCTTTTTCTTTCTTCTAGAACCTTTTTGTGTAGAACAGAACTTAAGATGTGATCCTATGACAGTCAGTTTTCAGCATTTTGGAGACAAGCACCTTTTTTTCTGACTTAAAAATTCTAGGGAATGCTAAAGGAGGACAAACACAGCACAACAGTAACTCTGCCCCCTCTGTGACACCATTATGGCTGACACCTCCCTGTCCTACTTGCCAAAGCTGAGGTAATGCATGCCATGCTTGATTTGAGAAAACCCCTACAAACCAGCTCTTGCTCCCTTCGCCAAGCCAGTGCTATCCCTTAGGCCTTTTTTGTCTTCAGAGGACCCTCTGATGATTTGCTTCTCTCCCCAAGTTCATCTCTGTCAATATAACTAATATGGGGAGCCCTACTGCAGCCTGGCTGCTGCCAGAATTTTTAATGCTATATTGATTAAACTGCTATGAGTGGGATGAAATTATGTGGTATTAGTTGTGCTGGCAACTGGTTTACCTTCGGGATCCTCATGTTGCTAGTGCTGGTGGAGCTGAGCCAGAATCAGGAACACTGGGAAATTAGAAAAAAAAAAAAAAAAAAAAAAAAACAAAAAGAAAATTGAGCCCTTATGTAGACACGACCTTGGCTGTTGAAACTTAATGTCACACAGTGAAGAGACCTTTTGGAGTCTGGGATGCTGTTGTGTTTGGTGGCAGGCCCTGTCCATCTTCCCATCAGAGAGGAAAGAACCCTACCTAAGAAGCCCTGAGTCAGAGCCTGCATCAAGCACAGCTGTGAGCCAGGAAGAAAACCCAGCTGTTTGCTTCAGCTTTTGAGGAGCTAATGAGATCAGCTCTGGGATACGCAGGTAAGAGGTGATGTAGCCTTGTCGCATTGATATGCCCTTCGCTAAGACAGTCAGCTCAGCTGCTGAGACAAAGTCCCATAGTCTGCCCATGGCCCCTGTGCAGCAAGACTCCTCCTGCACCAGGGGGACTGTGGTGAAGTGAGACAACTTGCTTCTACAGGCTGCCTCTGGACCTGCCTGCCTCAGTCCTTGGAAGACAAGAGATGAACACACTTTCTGTGGCTGTGGTGCCTAGACCTCCTGTGAAGTACTTCAACATTACTAAGAAGCCTAGAAAGCTCAGTGTAAGGTCCACAAATGATTGCCCATTCACTTACTCTTGAAATGTTTTTGCATTGACTTTACATACGGAGTTCTTCTCTGCCATCCAGATGAATCTGAAAAGGAATTGTTACTGCCGTGATGGAATAGAAGTGATGCAAAAACACACGACCATCAAGATGGCCTTCCACCATCCTTGAGATACACCGGGTCAATCTGCTTCAGACACTGACCCAAGTGCTTACTGGAGAAGCATGTTGTCTGAGTCAGGTTTTCCCAGGGCTCTCTGCAAAATCAAGGTGACAGATGTCATTGTATTCCAGACTAACTAATGTCACTAATGATATGACTTACAATGTGACTACTTGTAAGGCTACACTACTTGACCTGTGTGAAGACAAAAAGATAAAGGACATAATACGTTCGTTAAAACTAAGCTGGGCACAGATTAGTAATGTAATTTGTAAATATTGAACAAACTTTGAGCTTCAGTCGAGCTGAAAAGAGAAAGGCTTTGCAATGAAGCTTTTACAAGTGGAAAAGAAAATAGAATACATCAGGTGATACCAAATACTTCCTACATTATTGCTTATTCTGTTGCAACATAATTTTAGAATTTCAATAACAATGCATCAACTGAGCCTTAGAGATCAAAGAGAGAGAAAAAGTCCAACATTTTTAATTTCTTTGTTGACAAAAGACACCTCCAAAATATCTGGAACTAGATGGTTCCAGAGCTTAGTGTGACATTACAAAACCTGTGACCTCTAAGTCATTGGCTGAAGCTGAGCCTGAATGGCTAATGAAATGACTGAAAATTATCATCAGCTGAGAGGTCTTCAGTGGCCTGTGACAACTGTAGTCTGTGATGTAGAACAGTGGCTGCCATTTTAAGTATACAGGAGCACTGCACTCAGGGTAGGACCCCAAAAAAGGCATTAAAAGTTGATTCCGGCTGTAGGGGGGATGGACTGGAGCATAAAAAAGATGGAGGTGGGGTCAGGGCATTGGCATTAACATATTCCTTTTGTTAAATGTAACAAACGCCTCTAGCAATCAGAAGAAAACTCTTCTTTAGTAGAATGGTTCACCAGTCATCGTGAAGAGTTTTTACCTCCTGAATCTTGTACTGTTTAGTTTTTCTTAGCTGTTTCCCAGGTAAAAACTGGCCCTAACCAGTCCTGTTTTGCTTATAAACTGAACTGATGACAACACAGCTTCAAGGGGGGAACAGTTTCAGTGAAGGTGATTGCAGAATATTTTCACCTGTCAGACCTGAAGCTCATGTAAGCAAAAGACATACTGTTGTTTCGCTTCCTGTTCACATAATGGAGGTAAATATAGAAACTTCTCCTCAACATGTCTGAATATGTCTTATTTTCATAACACCTTGCCTATATGGGACTTAACAATGATGGAGCAGTATCGTTACAGTGTCATCTATTCCTTACAGCATAAGAGCTTTTGGAAGTCAGACTAACTTCAAATCTATAAACTCGGGGTAATCATCTCTGCCACTTCCTCATCAGAGCAGTGTTGTGCGATGTTGCTTTTAAAAATCTCTTTGCCTTCAAACCTTGTGAAAAAGACCAGAGGGAGTCTTCTTCCCTGGACTACTCATCTCCTTCGGCACAAGCTTTGTTGAGCTCTTGTTCAGCAGATGGTGTAAGAGAGAGAGCCTCCAAAACCACAGAGACAAATATTTGATTTGGATGAACACATTAAAGATTACTCACTTCTCCCCTCAAATTTTCTGTTTTGCAGAGAGTACAAAGGGTATGGTTTGGATCATCCACTTTCTAATAAAAGTGATTTCCAGCAATTGGTGCCAAGTGCCTTCTGAAGGCCAAGCCCACTGGTATCTGATACTCCATTTATGGTTAGGTGAGGAAAGGACATTGGCCTTGACACTTTCCTAGGGAGTCTCCGAAGCAAAAGGAATTTTTATGAAAATCTTCCACCTCCAACAGCTATCCTAAAGACAGGGCTTTCAGCTTGGCACACCCTGAGACACTAAGTTGTTCCCTAATTTGCAGATTTCTGAATGAAGCAAAGAATCATATCTGTTCTTCCATCCATAAAACATTGGTAAAGGTCATGAAAGCAGTGATGAAATGTGAACAGTAGACTTGCCTGAAAAGGCACTGCTTTACCTTTGCCCCATCTTCTCTTTTCTCCCATTTCAAATGAATCTTTACGACTCCTTGATTTCCTTCTGAGCTTTACCTGTGTTTTGGGGGTTTACTTTCAAGTTGGTTCAAGTTCAAGAAACAAAACCCAGTGCCTCACAGAGAGGCAAGTTGTTATCAGTCAACTGGCATTTGCCAGGATGAGGCAGAAATGAGAACAGTCACTGTGTAGGGCAGTTTGTCAGCTCTGCCTTTCCTCTTTGGGCAGCACCAGCTCATGCTCAGTTCCTTTGAATAGACACAGTGCTAAGGATGGATGAGGATTCAAGGCTGATCATTTGGGAAAAAGCCTCAGGGAGGCCCATCACCTACTCTGGGCACTCTGTGCATATGAATACACAATCTGTGTGACTTCAGACAGGCCTGTCTTTAAGATTTATCTCAATGTTGACAGCTCACAAATTTACTTATCCATTTTTCCCATAGGTCTTTGCATATGCCTTTCTGGTAGATTATTGTCATTAAACACATTGCTAAAACAAGTGTTTCTGAATTTTCTCCCTGCTCTGCCTTCCTCTCTTTCTGGTGACTTCTACCACTGTTCATGCCCCAAAAAGATGATTTCCAAAACCTCTCTTTTATTTATCCCGGACTTCCAGCTTCCCAAAACACTTTCTGACACTCTCCCCAGAAAATGTATTATTGTCTTCTCGTATCAATAGCCACATTCCTGCTCTGCAACTCCTTACTTTCTGCCCTCTCGGCAGCCTGTATCAAGTTCACCCCATTCAAAACCTAGTTGCTAATATTACCTTGTTAAGCCCTCTTTTAAAGTATTGCCTTCCTCCATTGTATCTTTGAACACAACAAACTCCAGTTTATCATGCCTAGCTTCATGGGCAATCACATCCGTGTGCAGGACTACACTATGTACTTCCTTTCTTAGTGTTTCCCCTCAGCATAGCTTGTAACCCTGCAATGTCATTTCTGCATTCATATACATCTTCTCATGCTCTGGTCTATGTAGAGGATGCATGTTCCATGTGCAAGCTATGAACTTGTCTTTTTGTATTGGTTCTTCTTTTTTAAGGTCCACAAAAGCACAGTGAAACCCACCTACACCCTATGTCATCATCATAAAGGAAGGAATGAAATAGAATTTTATAATAATCTTTCCTGTGACTGCTCCAAATGCATATGATGGTCTTTCAAATTTCATCAGGATAGAAGCTACCTTTATTTTTGCCATCTAGTGTTCCAAGAGGGATAACAGCACTTATACTAGGAGGATAATTAATAGATAGAAAGCATCATATTTATCTTTCCATTTTAGTAACAACGCTCACACTACTTCTATGTGCAGCATTGAATGAAATAGACAAGCACTACTACTCTGACTGCATTTAACATAAAGAATGCTCTGTTCCCAAATATAGGACTCATGAACATTAGGCTGCTAGTGCAACTACTTATAAACTGACTGTGGATATTAATCCAGTATTCTTTTGTAATCAGAAGGTTTCATCGTTGCCCCATTTGCTTTACAATCATAACAAACAGTGAATGTATTCAAGGCAAAAATGAAACAGCCACTTTTTTTTTTTTTACAGTCTACGCTTTATCACTACTTTATTGATTTTTCAGTTTTTTCGCAGCTACAGCACAACTGGATTAACTAGAAAAGGAACCTTTCACTCTTAGGTCATCAGTTCACATCTGAGACAGGTAGGTGCTGACCAAAGGTCACTTTAGCATTATAATTTTAATAAAGACCAAGACAGTGACAGGCCCTCAATAGGCATAAAACAATGCTTTAACTTTCTTAAGCTGTCTGCAGCATACACAACTAGACCAACTTTGCTGCCTGCCAAAGTCAAACGGATAGAGAGTTAGACGGTCATCTAGTTGCCAGATGTCTGGCTGTGTAACTTTCTGGCACTAAGCATTATATAGAGACAGATCTATGGATTGGATCAATTAGCATTACACTTACCATCTGACAACTGTTTGGTCGCCTTCGCCCAGTTCCTAGAGGACAGGTGTTCACATCACAGAAATCACCATCACAATTGGTACGACTAATTGATACGGTTGTTGGCAGTCACAGCAGAGAGGACAAGGACTGAATTAGCACCGAGACCAAAGCACTCTTTCACCCCTAGAGATGGTCTCTTCAGCTCAGGATGTCCAGGGCATTTGGAGGATGCCTTTCTGCCATTGAATGTGTTGTGCTGAGAAGAATCTCCTCTGTTTTCAGATCCAGTAAATTTACCCAGCGCAAAATTCAGTGAGGTTTTCTGAGGAACAAGGGAAAGAAGGGTGTGTGTGTGTGTGAATATCTTTTCTTTATTTTTTTGTTAAATGCCTTAAGAAAGACCTTCTCTATGGGTTGGGTTTTTTGGGGATGGGGAGGTTTGGCCATTTGCTCGGCATCTTCTGAGGTTTATTGTGTATGGGTGGAAAAAAAGATAAAGTGAGTGCAGAGATCTTAACAGTAAGAGTGTGTCATGCATGATTTTTGGGGAAAAAAGAAAAAGTACACTTGTAGAAATACTCAAGCATTTACAGTAACTCCAGTGCTCCCTCATTTCTTCTGTTTTACACTCCAGACAGTCATGTAGAGAGTTTCATGGGTATATTCTCTTGCGGAGCTTGTGGGTATACTTGGTGATTAGACAAATGGGGCTCTGCTTTGGCAAATGTCCATTTCTTTCCCCAGCTGACTTACAGAATATGCTATAAAATGCAAAGGAAGGCAATAAACCTCCCATCTGCAGCTGAGATTTCCACTTTGCCAAAGACCCTTTTGCTATCAGCACCTTTAACTATGACTTTCAAAGAAGAAAGAGGTGTAATTTTTTCTGTGGCAGATATTTTACTACATTCACTAGCAGTATCATCCCAACCCTTATGTGAATTGATTTTGAATATTAATCTAAGAATGGAAAAGCCAATAACCATGTAAAATATAAATAGAACTTGGGGCCATTATTCTATCAAAAAAAGAAATAATTTCATCTGCTTTCATCTTTGCACTTCAGAACAATACTGCTTTTTATAGTCAACTGTGCTTTATTGATTTTTAATATTTTTAGCAGATACAGCATCATCACAGCCAATAATGCAAATACTGCAAACGAGATATGCAATTGAAAGACACCAAACATTTTGCAAGCCAGGTCAGGAAAAATCAGAAGATAGATAAAATATTTTGCTTCAGCACTGTGATTTCCTTGTCCTGGTGTTGTATTCAGAGGTTAGCAAAAACAAAAGGAATTCTGCCCTCTACTAAATTCCTATTTCCAATACTTGAGGATTAAAGAAGAGCAGATATGAGTCAACAGCATTTGTCCGAAAAAACCCTTACATAGCGAACAGCTACTACAAGAGAGGATGTTCATTGACTGTCGCCTTAATTTGAAAGGTATCATTGTCATTAATTTTGACAAGTAGCTTCTCCTTGGGGAACCCAAGACTGAGCCAGTCAGGCTTTTGCTTCAGCTCAGGTAAGTAATCCCTACCCATATGAAGAGGCCAAATGTGTTTCCTTTCAGCTAAAAAGAAGATCAAAACAGCTGTTTTCAGGCTGATGGCTGACTATAGAAAATAACCGGGAAAGAACAAACAAAACATAAACCCTCCCAAAATCAAAGAGAAACAAAGTGCCCAGGGTGTCGCTGGCAAAATGACTCACCCCACTGCTTCCCATTAGGCATGCCACGGCTCTCCCACCTCCCACCATGCAGCACCTACAGATGTGAACTGAGGCATTTCCTCCCCTGCTCTGTAACTACACATGCATTACTCATAGGGAGGGTCCCAGGAGGGTTACGCAGGTACAAAAGCCAGATTCTGATCTTTGCTTCTCCTCTTGCCTGCCAGGGATCTTACTTTCTCATATCAAGGGACAAGTTAATTCAGACTCAACAGTGCAATGTCTCTTCTTGAATAGTTCCCTGTTGTAGACATTTTTAGTTCTGGCAGCAGAGTGCCCTCTCCCCCTTTCATGTTTAATTCGCTGGGATAATTATTCCAAGAAAAAGACCTTAATATTCCAGTTTATCTTAATCCAGAGGGCGAAACTAAATGAGATGTTCTCATTCTGTAGTAGGGAGGTAATCATTAAATTGCTCTGGAAAATGCCCAGAATATTTGTTTCTGGTCATTTTTTTCCAGAAAAAAACCCAAACTCCAGCTAAATTGTGAGCTGTGACTCTACCTGTTTCCGTAATGCAGTATTTGTGTTATAATATACATTGCAGTTTATATATTGTTTTCTCCTAGATAAATTATTTATATTAGGAGAGAGGAACTGTAGCAACTTGTGATTGCTATGTCCCCATAGGTAAGCAAGCTTGCCGCCAAAGCTTTTCTTCCTATAAATTCAATACTAAGAATCTATCCCAGCTGCCAGTTACTGCTCAGCTGTAGATGCAAGGCAAAAAGAAGCAGCTCAATTTCTGACTGCTAGTACTGAACCAAACCCTGAGTCCCACTTTGAAACATGAACTTCAGGATGCTGATGGTCTAACATGTCCCAAGGCACCCAGGTCTGCCCCGCAGTGCTCATCAGGAGGCTGTGCTGCTGCCTGGGTGCTGCCCTCCCCTCTGCTGATTTCCAGCTCTCAGCCCACAGGCAGTGAGGTGCGGGGGAAGCATCCAGCTATGCATCTGTCTTTTGAACTGCGAGGGAGTGGGTGGTGAAAGGGTTTCCTCCAGCTCCTTCTTGCTCTGGATGATTGAATGCTGCCCCCATGGTGATTTCCTGGCTGACAATCCCAGAACTGCAAGACAAGAATACAACCAGGGATCACAGGGCAAACAAAAATACTCTTTTTGCTATGGACACCTATGGGGAAAAACTTCTTGCCCCTCAGGCAAAATACTGCAAAGTGCTCTCCCCTGCCTTCTGCTGGGATCTCTCTTGTCCTTGTCCTTCCAGAGCAGTGCCTTCTTCCTTCTATTATATATTATATTTAGAGAAAGAAATACTTGTACCTTGTCAGTATCTTCTCAAGCAATCAATTATTTATCCCAAAACTTTTTTTTCTTTATTCTCTGTTACATTTTATATAATGGTATGATACCTGTTGTCTGTGACAGCATTTTACTGTGAGAAAAGAAAATGAAGTTGAACAAGGCACAGACTGGCCTCATGAAAACAGAACTCTGCCTGTGGAGAGGAAGAAAATACCGCAATCATTTGCCATATCACTTTTCCTCTGATGATACAACCCTTCATCCACATTTTCTTGGTTCCCGAGGAATCTCTAGCTTTACCGTAACCAAGGGACAAATATTGTACTCCTTATTCAGGTGACCTCTTGCAATTGATATAAAAGTGATCTATTCTCTATTTCTCTTGGCACTTTAAATGACTGTGCTACCTTACTGCTGTGTTATTTTGTTTTGGCTGACTTCTCCACGCACCTTGGGTTTACAAAACACTGTGGACCATTTGTGCATCTCCAGAGTCTCCTTCTTTTGAAAAAACTCCTTCCCAGTGATATGAGGCATAGAAAACCAATGTTTAACTGGGTCAACAAGTTGCAAATGTATTCAGTGATGCTAACAAAGAGACAATGACAAATGGCATGAGTAATTTCCAATCAAATCAATGCTATCAAGTATGCCAGAAGAATACAGTATCGTTTATGTAATTTTCTAATTTCTTTAAAATGTTGGAGGGCTGGTAAAGGTGTTTAGGTCATGTGCCCCTCACAACCCATGAGTGATCATCTGTATGAATCAGGCTGTGACAGGAGGCTGCAGGGTCTGCTTTCCCCAGCCTGGTGCTGAGTCTGAAGGTACCCCCTTCATGGAAAAAGGGTGGGTCGCGTATTCAGGCCAGAAGGTTTGGTATGTCTCCTGTGGTTCTCATCCAGAAATAATCAAGAATCTACCCAAAAGTAAATACACATTGTGTGAAATCCTGTCCATGCCTTGGCTGTATTCTGGAGCTGCACTGCCAGGATTAAGAAAAAACCGCAGGGAGTAAGGGTAGCACAGATGCTCTGGGTTTTTAGGCAGAAATGCTTGACCTCTGGCAGATCCCTTGAGGTATCCTGGTTCCCAGATCTGAACTGCTTTCCCTGTTCCAAGAGGAACAAGGGGAGGCAAGAGATAAATATACACTTAATGCCTTCCTGATGGAACTGTCTGCAGAAAATTCCTCGAGGGAGTTTCCTGTCCTTTTTGCTAGTTGCTGTGAGTAAGGAATGAACTGACCCATAGGAAGAGTTACCAGAAAATTTCTTTAGAGACCTTCTTCATCCAGAAAGCTGAAATGAATACAGCCAAGTTATCTACCTGCTGTCTCACTGTCTTATAATAATATTGCAAGTAAAAGACTTATTAAAATAACAATGAGCCAAAAAGAGAATCAAATAGAACTAGCAAACAGCTTTGCTTATGTACAGCAATGTGTCTCAGACAAGGCTGAAACTCGCCTCTCATGGTGCACCAGATACAGTGTTAGTTTGACTCCATTTACTGTTTTCTCCAATACCAAGGTAAAAAAATCCCAAGCTTTCTCCTGACACAGATATCTGAGTCCAGCATATGCCCCCAATATAACTGTTGTCCTGCGCAGTGTTAGCCTGTAGGAGAGCTGTAACTATTGTATTCTCGCAACAGGATTTCTGCCTTGCTCCCCCATCACAGATGCAAACACATCAGATATTAAAGCTGAGAGGATAACGCTGATGCCCTGCATTGCAGGCTTCCTTTGATGGCTCCAGGGGATACAAAGGTATTTTGCCATTTCCTCTCCAGAGGCATCTGGTTTAGTCAGGTGGTTCACAGTGCATATGGTCACATTTATTGTTTGGTTCATTCCCCATTGTGCTTCTTGCCCCTCCCCAATATTTTATCTGTCCTGGCCTTTCCCAAGGACTTTTATACAGAACTGAAATATTTGTTTATTTCTGGCATTTCCATCTGGTGTTAAGAGGATGAGAAACAGGCTTATGTCACTGACACTTCCCGACCATCAGAAAGACTTACAACATCCCACAGATCTGGGGTTTTATGTGACTCTCCACCTCTAGTGCATTATCAAGCATAAGTGCTACAAGATCTTGTGCAAGTCCTGGTAAATATTCTCTTGCAAAGGCATCACATCTTTTATGAAGGCCACTTCTTTTATCACAAATCACATACATCCACTGTCACAACAGCCAGGTCCTGCAAAACCGAGAATGCTATAAATGAAAAAATTAAACTGGGCTAAAACCTAGAAGATGGTTAATGTCCTCAGCAAAACCTTATCAATTGGCTGGGCAAGACAGAGCCACAGATAAGTGATAATTTTAGGTCGTTTGAATGCTATTTTTTTTCCTTCTATCTAATGATCTTCCTGTCACCTGCTTTCAATTAATCTCTATTTCATATTCTGTTCAAAATAATTTGAAGTATTTCTACCATTGTGTTTTTCAGGTTCAGTAATGCCAGGTAATGGCTAAAAGACCTTTATAGTCTCCAGCTTTAGATTACGCTCAAACTTTCATTCAAGCCTGTGATTCCAGTCAGATGTCATCTGTGCTAGTCCCAGGGAAACACATCCCTCAGTGACTACACTTACAAGATTCTCTAGCTGAGATGGCAGTTGCAGAGGTGTTGGCCAGCTGTTTTAATTCCAACACAAACTCCTTCTTGCCCTGCTTGTAAAACACCATCTTATCAATGGATGATTGGGGGATGCACTGGAAATTTGCTGGAGATAACTTCTGTAACACTGAGCATTTTCTTTTCCAGCCTGCATGGAAGGCGACAATTTTTAACAGCCATGTGAGTCAGATGTGGGTTACAAACAGCTCTTAGGGGTCAGCATATTCAAAACTCTCCTTTGTAAGACAACAATTTTCAGGTATAAATCTTCTAGGACTCCTACAGATGTAAGTAATTCCCATCCATCCATACAAAAGTTTGTTTCATTTGTCAAGCCATCTTTAACAGTTTGTCAGGACTTGGTAGAAGATCTCTGCTATATGACCTCTGACAAGACCGTGTAAGAACACCTTCTTAATTCTTCTAGCTGACATACAGCAAACAAAACTCTTTTTACTCTAAAATTTTAATAGATAAAAGGATGTCTTTGAATTTTCCTTTTCCATATCAACATAAATAATAGGTACTTGTACAAAATAAATAATTGCCTATAATTTTCTATAAACCAATAACTGACATCCGGGGGGAAGAAACAGAAAGTAAAACTAAGCACGACTGGGAGAATCAAGGACACACAGAATGCCTTCACTGTGCTACTTAAAACAGTATTTCATTAAATACTTGGTGCCTAAGAAGGTTATGTCTAGATGAATAGCCTCTGAATAGATGTATGTACGTTCTGTGTTTCAACAAACGCCCTCAGAATCTACAGAAGATGGCCCAGCATATCCAGCATGCCCAGAAACGCTGAGGCTGTATAGAGTTAATGCAAAAATGTTCAACGATCTTTGTCTGAAGCCAGGCTGAGGAAGAGAATGTGGGTTGTTGATAAGCATGCAAGAATATCAGTGCTCCTGGCAAATCATTTCTGCCGGTGAGTCACCACGACTGGGGCTAGTTCCTTCCGAGGGGCATATCCTTTCTACCCTTTCTCAGCTAAATCTGAAGTGGGCTTAAGCTTCAGTCCTTACAATATTTTCTTCCACCTGCTCAGAAGGTACTTTTTTTCAACGAACTTTCCCAGCAACAAAAGAATTCCTCAGAATAGCAGAGGGAAATGTAACAGAAAAATGGGCAGGCACACAGGCGAAGTCACATCAGCTCTTAAATTCCTCCAAAATCAAATTTACACAAACAATAGCCAGTTAGTTGCCAAGTCCAGGTTCAAGAATGACTGTAAATAAAATGTATTCTATGCGGAAAAGAGATACGTTGGGGATACATGTCATTTTTTGGTTAAAATAGTAGACTACTGCACAGTAGCACTGTACTGTAATTGCATTTACCCTTTATCTTTACATTTCCTTCTACTAACAGAACACAGCATGTACAAATTTTTATTGGAGAAAGTGTAAAATGACATATCCCTTTTGGTGAGAAAAGTCTGGGTTAAGTTAAACAGATCACAGCCTGATCACTGACTTAATCATTTAACAGTAGGCCTTTGTACGTGAAGATGAGTGTATAGAAAGTAAAGAAAGGTGCCATTAGCTGGAGGCTACTGAATAAGTAGGACCACTAGTTGCATTATTAAAAGAAGTTGTGTCTCTAATTCTTTCCTGTGGCGGATGAAACCAAAAGATAACTCTCAAATGTCAAAAAGCCAGTGTTAGTGAATACAGTGCAGGAGACAAAATTCACAGTGCTGCTACAGGTAAAACAAATCTTAAGGAGGATTCTAGCACTTTTGTAATGATGGAATACAACCTTAGGCAATATAAATTCATAATCTCTCAGGACGAGCGGCCTTTAAAAATGCAACAGATTACCCACTTCACCGCTAAAACAGGATTTGCTCTGGCAGCCTTACAATGCCTTTAGTACATACTACAGAACTTCCCATTAACGTGATACTTGAATTATCTTTGAGTTTTTCATCCAAACCTGATAGACTGTCAATAAAATCATGATAATAATAACACCTGCTTTAGTCTGGGCCTCTGAGTCCCTGCCATTCCTTCTGCTTCCTCTTTCCCCCATTGCCCTCCATGTAGCAGGTTCATGCAGGCAGAGCAAAGCAGAAGGGAGATGTCTTGCATAGGTGCACAGCAATTTCTCTGCTGTTACTCAACTGTGCACAAAGCAGCACTGCTTACTTTGCACCCACACTCTCTGGTGATTGTCCCTGCTCCGGAGGGGGTTGGTGGCGATGGTATGGAAGCAGGGAGGGGGGCATAGCTGATGTGAGGGGCAGAAGTCCCAGCAGCTCCCACAGCAGTGGTGGGAGGATGGGGAGGATGCTTTGGAGGATGCAGCTGTGGGACGGGGAGGGCATGGAGGAGCAAAGATCCTGCTGAGGTGGAGAGTGGGTTTTCATGCTGCTCCACAGCTGAGTTGGTCTTCCCCCTCCACATTCCTTCCGTCTTCTGCTGCAGCAGGCTGATGTATCCACCCCAAAATGGAACTATTTCTCCTACTAAAATAAATTTTAAATGGAAGTTTTTTTGCGTTTTGTTTTTTGTTTTTTTTTGTGTTTGTTTTTTTTTTTTTTTTTTAATTTATGTTAAAGAAAGACAAAGCCTAAAGTAGCCTGCTTAATTGTGGTTGAAAGGCATTGCCACTGGACGGATGGCTGACAGCCTGTGTGAAATAGGTTTAATGGTTCTGCTCCGGTTATAAAAGACAAATGTTCACCTCACATCACCACTCAAGCACACAGCACAAATTAGCATTAGCTTTGTAAATATCACCATTACTTTTCATTATTAAATTTTCATTTTTTCTGTCACTTGTAAAAGTGAGAAATGTGGGATGAAACCCAAACCTGGTGTAATTTTTTTTTAACTGTGTCTTTTACTAAAAGCTCAATTTACCCAAATGAAACCTTATTGCATCTGGCCTAAGGATGCTTATGCCAAAAAGCTGATGAGACTTATATAACAGCCATGATGCTAAGTCTTCAAAAAGCAGTCATAAAGGAACAGATTCTTAATTGAAAGCAGGCTGCTAATAACAGTGTTCTTTCAAATAAATGTTTGCTATCAAACTAAGTGGTAAAATAATGATTTTTCTCTGCATATAGATTATGAATTTGGTAAGTTTACTCATTTAATGGATAGGAATTCTTTAGTGATGAATTCATATTTCACCCAGAATCGTTCTCTGAGAGTTGTGGTCACTGCACACTGTTTGGAAAGAGTTAAGATTAAAACATGCAGAAGATAAAGCAGTTTGCGTTCAGCCTACACAGAGCAATAAGAAACAAAATCCTAATATGCTCCTCTATATTTTACCTTCACTCTCCTGCCTAGAACAATTTAACCAGATGCTCTGCTGATTACCTTTACCAGCATATAATGAATTTTACTCTGCTATACATTGTGGACTTTCAAGACTTACTAAATCTTTAGAGAAAAGTCCAGGTCAAAGTCTGTGCCGTGCAGATTTAAGGTCCGTTACCTAGAGTTCCGATTAGCTTTCCTCAGATGCTCATTCACTTCTGCGAGGTTTGGACTTTAATGCCATAACTGTAAAGCACAGCTTAGCTTGCTTGTGCAGAGCCAGTCATCTCCTGAGGTTTCTCTCACAGCTGCTGGAAACCAATTTACCTCAGTCACTCCAGCTCCTCAGCTCAAGCTGGCAAGCTGACTGGTTCACATCACAGGATGGCTTTTTTCTTATATATAGCTTGTTCATAAGAATAAAATATTAAGTGCCCTAGGCCCACTTCCTGTGTGTGTGAGTGGGTAGGGCTTTCTTTTCTTCTTTAGGTGCTCCCATAATGTACAGGAAACAAAGAATTCTGACTTTGACCAGCAAAGACATGCAAATTCAGAGAACTTCAAACCCTTTCTCTATAATGCACCTCAGGAAGGAGCAAGCCAAAGTCATTTAGGAAAAATCACATATGGGAAGGGGCCTTGAATTTTTAAGAGCTTTCTCCAGTTATCTTTTACCAGTCATGCTTGCCTTATTCCCTAATCACTGATTAGCACGCACCGTTGTGTAAAAGCTGGTCGCACTGACAATGCACATAGTGGAAACCCTTGGACTAAACTTGCCATCCTTGTAAATCAAAATGCCACCAAACAACCTGTGCTAAAACCACATATTTGGAGATTTTTCCCCATTTATTTTCGACTAGAGGTAGTATTGGCACAGAAAGGTTAAAATTTCAGCATGTCTCTACCCACCTTGTTTCCTTGTGCGAGTTCTGGCTTGATGTTGGCTCATTTCAGCAATGTGTGGGGACAGAATCTGGATCAGCCTGAAGTGGGGTAGACAATCTGGGGAGGAAAAAATTAGTGCAGATATAGCAAAAGAACGAATATGATAATTCAAAATGACAAAAATGGGCATGAAGTTGTACTGCTCCAACTTTGAAACATTTGACACAAATGTTAAAAGGAGATATTTCCATGGCATCTGCATTTAGGAGAGTTATCTCCATGAATATTTCCACCCTTATTTAGTATATTTTTCATAGTAGAATGACATTATTCCCCCTGGGCCCTCAGTTTTTAATGCTGCATTGAAGGTAGAAGCAAAAGACTAAGAATCCCCTTAACACAAGTAACTTTTCATAGAGATGGAGAGGAGCAAATCATCACCAAACAAGCACATAGGTAAAACAGGATACATTTTTAATATTTTTTTTTTCACTAATGCAAAGTACTTTGAAAAGAATTTCAGGATTGAATCTGTCAAACAGTCTTTGCTAGAAAAATAAGATCTTAAACCTAAGAAAATCAAACAGTTCATAGGAGCAGAGAACTAGAAAAGAAATCTTTGGTCACTAAGCTTTATCCTCTGCTTTAACAAAATTTTTGTGTTGTAGTCCCATTTCACAAATTGGTCAGGTTCCCTATTCAAAGAAATTAGATAATTATTCATAACTTCAGGCAAAAGGCTGTTTTAGAAACTCAAGTCTTTAACAGTTAGAGTCTGCTTCTAATACTCAGCCTGGATTTGTTCAGTTTATATATATTCATACTTGTGATAATGTTGTCCATTAGGTGAAATAGTTGGTTTTCTCGCCTGGTGTTTACCCCGTTGGTGTTTTAACAGGGAATAACCAGCTTCCCCTTCAGCCTATGTTTTACTAGACTTCACAGGTGATGATTTTGTGTGGCCTCTTCACCAGATGGGTTCTCATTTTCATTTGTGCCCTGTAGCCTTTCCACAGCCCTCTCCCACATGGCAAGTCCTGGACACAGGGAGACCCAGAGCTACTCACTGAACTCAGGGGAGGGCCCCTTGTAGTGCTGCTGACACTACTATGCCACCATGGGAACTATCATCCACGTGGGAATTATGGCTACCATCTCCATCAGTCCACCATCTTAGAGCCAGGGTGACAAAAAGAACTTCTCAGTCTTCCCTCTTCCCAAGATCATATCTAGCTGAAGAGCAAAAGTGTGTGTAACAATGACCTCCAAGTACACAATTTTGCACTTTGGGTGGTTCTGTTCTTCTGACTGTGTCTGCATTTATGATGTCTCCCAGATTTTTGTGACCAGTAATCTTATTTTTATTAGCACAGTCCTACTTTTTGCATCACAGTTTCGAAATGAAGCTCACAAATAAAGGCTAAGTCCTAGTAACCTTGTAAGCCCACATCTTCGCAACAGGTAACCTCATTCCAGGACTGAATCTCTCTCTTGAACACAAGCAGTTGACATCTCCCTTTAGTTAGTTTCTTATCCATGTTATACTTTTTGAACTAATTCCCATCTTATTCAGCTTAACTAATAATTTCCCATGTGGCACCTTATTACCTACTTTTCAGAAGTCCATAGAGATAAGACCTACTGCATTTCTTTAGTCAAGAAAATCTGTTCTCTCAGGGAAGAAAGCTATCCAGTTACTCTGCCACAATCAGCCTTTGGCAAATGCACATTGCAGTCTGTCCCATCTTTCATTTACCTCAGTGCCTTTGTCCTAGAGGATTGCACTCTGTTGAGACTATATTAAAATAGGGCATGTAGTTGCTGCAAGCACTTTCTCCCCTCTATAGAAGTGGGTGTTACAGGTGCTATATTTGCCTTTCTTTCATTATAAGGCATATAAGGGTGTCAGCTAATACGTTCTTTGACAGACGGTGTGGGCAAGGAGCACGTCGACGGCTACCCCTTCTCAGCTGATGGACAGTGACTTCTTAGCAGGAACTAGTTTACCTACTGCAATGATCTTGAAGTAGTCCTGGGAAGTCCCTTAAAGCACAAGACTTGTGTAAATACGCTGGACGGACAAGCTGAGAGCAAACCCAGGGTATTTCTTCTGGAAACTGTAGAAAGAGAGCTTCAGCTGAAGTTTGTGTTTTGTTATTTATTATTTGGGCTACTAATAAAGCCAAGCCCTCAGAATGGGGGAGTTTGACCTTATAGTGTCATGTTGAATATATTTGAGGCAGTGTAGAAACACCACCTGCTCACACAAAGAAATTCAAAGCCAGTCTGTCCTAAATCATGCCACTGTGTTCAGTTATTGCATATATATCCCCCAGCACAGCATGATCTTACGTATTATATATATTGCAATTAGACAAAATGGTGTGACTTAGGAATGAAGTGGCAGCCTTAATTGCTGTTTTCATTTGTTGCAAAGTTATAACTTGAACACTGAGGGTAACTTTAACTCTGGCAAGCCAGTTCAGGCAGAAAGGAGAGAAAGTAGAAGGGGACAAGGTGCCTCCTTACTCATGCACAGAGACGGCTTCCAGTCCTCCCTGTGTAAAAGGCACCGGTGGGAAAGAGCCCTGATGGGTAGAGCCCGCTTTCCCCACAGGCTGATGACATCCCCACACTCCTTCTCATGATGAGCAGCTAGATGGAGAGCTTACTGCAAGCCAAACCAAAGCAAATACAGGGCTTGGAAGACTCCTGTCCCAGACCCTCATCTGTGGAAGGCACCAAGTGGTGATGAACATGTCTGAAAACCAAAGTCTTTTGCAATAGCTGCTTCCATCCAGGAAATAAATACATGGGTGCAAATTTTAGTCAATGGCAGAAGTGAGCTTTAGAAAAGGGATGCACCTTAATGAAAATGAGAGGCTTTTCTAGGTGTTGGGGAGGCACAGAGCATCTTACCTGTGGATCAAGGACAGACTCATAAACAGGCTTGCGGCTGCTGTGTTCAGCTTCTGGTCTTGGCTCTGGTGCAGCACAGCTATGCAGTATTTTCAGTCTGTGGCTAAGTCACTGCTGAAGCCTTTGGGCTTGTCTTAGTCCTTAACCTGTCTGAAGTTTGCTTGTCTAAAGACAGAGTTGAGGCCCCAGGTTAGAGCCCCTTGTTAATATGGTGACTGATACTGAAACTATGTTTTCCCACAGAGTGCCTCACAGTGAGCATGTTTCTAAAAGCTCTGCATAAAGTGTAAACAAGGTAGAAAAGTCAAGTCTGTAATGAGCATTCTCTCTGCAGAAATGATGCTCACGCAGCGATGAAACTTTTCATTTGAGCTCGTCTCACTTCATGACATGCATTTCTTCTTATGGTGCAGCTTCTATGAACCCATAGCTGTGTCACAGCACATGCACATTAGACATTAGCTGCAATTGAATCTGAATGTTGTCATTTAACAAAGAGGAGAATAAGCTTCAGATGAAAAAAAATGATTTAATGGAATTAGAAAGAGCTACAGATACTCTTTGTGATTTTTATGGTTGCACACTGTGTCAAGAGTTTGGTAATTTATAAAACTTCTTGATAGAAATATATGAATATACCAGTCAAAGTAATAATTAATCCCCTGGAGGAAATGCTCATTAAAAAAAAAAAAAAAAAAAAAATCCTGTAAGAAAAAAGAAAATTCTAAGAAGCTGGGAGATCACAATGTAAGCCAGCTGCCAATTAAGTCTTCATGGGGTTGAGAAAGGAAAATGAAGGCAACAATATAGCTTTTTGGCTGGGGATTTGATCTTCAAGATAACCTCCGAATTGCAATGTTTCACTTACTCAAAGCTCTGCTGATATACATCGTTGCTGATTATGCCATAATACTGTGCATTTATCCTCAGATGTAAGGAATTATTCTATTACTCAGAAATGCAGTTAGTTATGAATGGTAGGCAATAGCACCCTTTGCGGAAGAGGGTCTATAAGGAAGTACAGAAAAATCTTTTTTTTCCTTAATTTTGCTATATGCACCCAAAGAATGCCATTTTGCTGTTAATACAGGTCCACCTTTACTGCACTTGGTATTATGTATGATACTTTGTGTATTATTTGTAGGACAGGAGAGGAGAGTGTAATATCTGAATACACTGCAGAACCTCTGCCGAGCAGAGCAGGACTACAATCAAAGACTGAACTGTCTAATAAATACACTTAGTTCAAAAAGCTATTTAAAAGCATTCACTAATAGCCTCTGTGTGTGGCCAAACAGCAGCCACTCTGCCTGCAGAGAGCAGAGAGCTCTGTGACAGCCCAGAAGATGCCTGTGCCCTCAGTGGTATGTGGGTCACCTCCAGCATCCATGTTCACCACTGCAGCTTGCATTGCTGCAAAGTACAGGGAAACTTACATGAAATGAGAGAGCTCGGGATAAAAATGATGTGTTTGGAGACGTCCTATAAAGTCCAGGTGATTAAAATTTTCCGTGTATTTGAAACATTGAATCTAATAGGCTTTATTTTTTCAAATGAAGTGAAATTTTTAACAAATGCTTCACAAAAATAGGTTAATATAACTTAAAAGCCTTCCTACAATAGAATCCAGTTTTGCAACCTTCACTCACGTTGAGTAATACTTCTTCACATATGTTTCCCTGATTTTTAATGGCTGTGACTCATGAGCCCTGGTGAATCCCTTTGCAGGGAGGTGGAAGGCTTCCCCCACATCCCCTGCCCCTCTCCCTGCCTGGAGAGCACCTCAGAAGTGGTGAAATAGCTGCATTCACTCTTCCTCAGCTGTTGTACTTCATCATCCAATTTGCTCATTTAAACTGCTGTTGACTGAAATTTACCTTGATCTGCTGGGATGCGACTTGCAATTTAACAGAGACAGGTAAGAGGCTGACGAGGCAGCAGTGCTGTGTTGCTTCTGTCACTTGCTCCAGTACAAATTGAAGTCAAGAGAGGCAAAGCAACATGGAAATGGCCTGGGCATAGCGAGAACCAGTGGCCCTTGGCTATTAAATATGTTTGTATGAAAATGCACAAAATCAGACACTGCAAATATCCTGCCAACAGTGCAGACACTTTCATATTACTGGGCAGAAACCCCCAGGTTAGGTTGGCCAAGTGCAGCAGAAAGCTATTTTCCATCCGTTTGTTGTTAACTTTCCTACCTATCTTTGGAAGCAAAATGAATATCATCAGTGGAATCATCTGGATACTACTGCAGATAAAACTATACTTAGCTTATATGGATTATTGTAAGGTCACCACACCACGTTCCCCAGAGGCTCCTAAGCCTGCAGAAGCCCCTAAGCTGCAGTGGTGCATGCCTTGCCTTACTACATCATGCACTTGCAAGACAGGGACAGGAGCAGGGATGTTCCCAGGTGTACTGACTTTGAGCTCGTTGAAGTCAGCCAAAAGGTTCTAACTACCAAGTGTCAGGATCTGATGTTTTACTTATGTATGGGATGACTTTGCCATTTTTTTGGTAGCCACATAGGAATTGACAACATTTTGCTCTTCATATTTATTTATCTTTTATATGGAATTATTTCCCCCCTTCAAAAGTAGAGCACAATTTATGACAATGAGGGCTGAGTATGTTACACAGTAATAAAGGTAAGCACTAACAGAATAAAACTGTCTAAGGGGTGCTATAAATGTATCTCATTAATTTGTATGCAAAATATATTTTGGACTCTACTCAGTGCATTGCAGGTGAAGGCTGTGTGGGAGCCAGAAATAATGCTGTGCTTCCTGGGTCCCTGAAGCAGCCTTGGCCGGATCCTGGACTCAATCTGAGAATAAGCATCATTGTAATCATTGGAGAGACCAGTGGCTCCACTTTATACCACAAATGGCAGCTAATGCAGAAGAAGCATAGCTGGCTTGAAGGAAGAGAGGAGACAACTACAGGTTCCAGCCATTTTGCCACATCCCAACAGCATAAATAGGCTGCCCTTTAGTAGACGACCCCCTTGATGTCTTCCTTGCTTGCTCATGGCTCAACCCTTTGCTGTTCCAGGCACCCCTGCAAGGTAGAGTGCCTTTGGGTATTCAAGGTGCAACATCATCAAGGGGAAACAGACTTTTTGGTAGTTATGAGGATTAAGGTCACTGATGCAATACTACAATTAATATCTGACTCTGCTTAGATGTATGCCAGTATTAAAAACATGGCATTACACTAGTCACCCCTAAGATAACCAAAATATTCAGGACTCCCATTTCTCCTCTGTAGACCTTTAAGGTTGACTCAGAGCCCAAAACATTACTGAATACTTTGGAATATCTCAGTTACATTGCTTAGAGGTACACCCATAACAACAATGCCTACATTGTACTGGAGATTGCACATGTGAGCCCTGTGCAGAGGTGAAGATGTCAGAGGCAGGATTCTTCTGCTTCTGTTCTCTCTTTTTTTTTCCCAAAAATGTCAGGCTGTTTTTTCCCAAGGGAAAAAGGTGAAATGCTAATCCCTATTTATCTTATGGAACTATTAATTTTGCTGTGAATATAAACTACACATGCACATGCACACACAGAGTTTTGTCTCAGTTCCACAGAGGAGCTACTGCTAAGCAGTTACACAGAGTCACATGAAAGCCAGCTGAAAGTGCCCATTGAGTTTGCTAAGGATTCCCCAGAGGACACCTTAGCAGTTCTGCTCTTACAGCTCAAGGAGAATTGGTCGTTCCACAGCTACGGTGTCGTTCTCCTTTCTCCCCAGAAGAGGATGCCTAAGGGTGACTTATGGTTGCTGCTTCCTAAGTGGAGCAGTAGCATTTTTTTTCACCTTTTGCTCACTTGTCAACTGTCTCACAAACCTAGGCACAATATTCTGGCCCAGGATTTCTGACATGTGCACACACACATAAACACTGGCACATTGTAGGAACTTCTGCATTCACACTGAGGGATGGTGAGGTCACTGTGAGTGTCAGTGTGCACAGCATACCGAAATGCAGCGCTTGCCATGCTAAAGGAAGTCATGTCACTCCTTTACTGAAGTCTCTAAATCAAATTCAGGAGCACTAAAAGTTAGCTTAAAAACAAGAGCATCAATGTTGGATGCACTACAACATATCGAGGAACTCAAGTATGTTCCTAACCTGGAAAGAAGTCACAGACAAACATGTATCTGTGAGAAGTTTTTCACCCTAAGGAGAAATATGATTCACGCCAGAAAGTGCCATTCCCAGTTCTCCCTGTACATAAGTTATTTTCATTTGGTTCTTTTCTTCTCCAACATAGATATCAGGGGAAAAAAAAAAAAAAAAATTAAAAATCTAAGAAATGCATTAAAATGCATATTTCATTTTTTTGTGAAAATGTATTAGTGTCTTATTCCAGTTCTACTGAGATTGTTTCACAAATATTTGAGAATTAAATCCCTATATCTTAAATATTGACCATAAAAGCACTCATTATCCACACTTACCATCAAGACACTAGACTACAGAACAAACTGCCCCAAAAGAAATGGCACAGCTCCAACAATTTTTCCTGCTGGATGCAGGACTTTGCATTTCCTCTCCAATGGAGGTGCAACTTAGATGTAAAATCACAAAGAGTCATAACACCTCACACTGTTCTGCTGGAACAGGTTCACATGTTTTCACTGTTCGTACAGAGTAAGTCAGACACACATACTGTGGTTACTGGCAAACTCAGGACAGGCAACTAAACTGATTTTAATTTCTGAATTATAGTCATATTTTAGGACTTTAAGGAGTATTAGGGTAAATATGGCAGTGCTTTCATGTTGGAAATGCACTCTGACATTTGGAATGATCTCAAAAGAAAAGATACAGTTGAAGGGTTAAAATAGTAAGCAATGGATGATCAGCAGCCTGACAAATCCAAGAAAAAGGAGAGGAAAAGAGCAGAAATGGCATTCATCTGTAGGTGTTTCTTCTGGGGAATTATCTCTAGTCATCGCCTAGTCATGAGGCAAGTTTTTGTCACAATTACAAACCCAGGCCACTGTGGCTGGGCATAGTCCAGGGAGAAGGGCACTGGAAATGGTGGTTAAAAATGATGAAAAGAAAAAAAATGTGCTGAAAGACAAAAAGATTTGTTCATGAAAAATATTGGGGAAGCAGCTCCTTCAGGATCAGGAAAAAACAGCTCTGGAAACATAAAATTATGCGCCAGTTCCCATGTTATCAGAATCAGAGTGCCTAAAATGTAGCTTTATTACAGGAAAATCTGACTAAGTACACAGGCACTGACAAAATTCCCCAGTGTAAAATCCCTGATGCCTGGTTTCTGGCAACAAACCTGCCTGGATCCCTGACTGGGAACCTGGCTGGGTTTATGCCGTGGGTTTTCCTCCTCTTTGTCAGCTGGGGAGAAAGCCCCCTCTTGCAGTGTTCCCACTCTGCCACAAAGACAGCACAATCCGGGTTAACCAGGCACCTCTCTTCCTACGTGCTTATGAAAGACGCGTGTCAGATTCTCTGGGCACCATAAATGGGGTGTAACAGGTTACCAAGCCTTACTCATCTCGCAGGGCACTCACACATGGAGCCTCCACCCGCAGCTCAGAAGGACCTGAGGCACACATGGTGCAGCAAGGCAGCTATAAGGCATTGATTGCTCATGGTGACCTTGCTCCCACAGAGGGAAGGTGCCATGCTGCTTTGGTGACCATCACAACCATCACAGAGCCACAGTAAGGACAGAGCACCTCTTCGCCAGCCCCTGCCCGTTCACTCCACCACTGCTCACCATCTCCATTGCTGGCTTCACCTAACCAGCCCCTTACCTCCTCCTCTGGTGTTACCTCCCAGGCTCCATTTTCATAATGGATGCTTTTGCACTCCCTGCCTTCACCCTTTCTCACCTCCTTCTATCCACTGAGGACATAAGATCCTGCTCAGCAGAGCTCCCACTGACTCTGCAGCTCTCCTGCGCTGGTGCTCAGATATGGCACATGAGAGCACTACCTGTTACTCCAGGTCATACCTCAGACACCCATTCACCTAGCTGCCTTATTTCCCGCTTACGCTTGTCACCCACCACAATTAGTATGTTTCTACTAACCTTTGTAGGATATAGGAAACCATCCACCATAACACTAGAAATCTGACAACTTAAGTGTAAGAGGAATGATGGGCCCCAATCCTTAGATCTTTGAGCAATGAAGAGGAAAGAGAAGAAAAAAACCATCCAAAATCAACACCCAGTGATACCATTCCTAATGGCTAACAATTTGTATTAGCTGCTAGGGCACTCTTTATGGCTGTTTTAGGATGTTTCAATTTCCAAGAAGCCTAATCTGCTGCCCCAGCCATCAGTGCAGCATAAGGAGCAGAACGGGAGTTTAGCTGGGATGAAATAGGGACTGGCAGCAGTTACACTAAACAACATACTGCTGCAACAGAGCAAGCAAATAATACGTGTAGATTGACAGACTGGTGAATTGGCTGGGTTAGATGATACCAAGGTCATGCACTCTGGATGCAGAGTCCCGAGTTTTCATCCTGTCAGGTTTACCCTGCTGATGGACTATCTTCCTTTGTGCCCTTACCCATACATTTCAGGTGCTGAGTCAGTTAAATGACTGCCACGTAGTGGTCTTTGTTCTGGACTGGATTGTGACAGGATATGTTGCAGCAACAGTCATCAAGCACCCACAGACTCTGGACGTATAGATTCTCTCCAAGTAAGAATGATTCCTGGGCAGAGTAGTCCAAGAGATGCTACAAGAGTATTTGAGATTTTAGAACTGACTCACTCCATCACTACCAGTGAGTCAGCTAAGCCTCTGATACATATCTTGCTTTCTGCCTACTGTGTTTGGGACTGCCTGGACCTTCATCACAGTGATGAAGCACAGACCAGCGGGCAGTAAGTGTCACAGACTCCAAGATGAACATGAGGCTCATACTGCCTAAATGCTACAAGGTACGTGGTGACCAGCTAGGACAGTGTTAAAGAATGAAATGAAGATGGGTCTGGCAGATCGTTAGCATCATTTATTCACAAAGGTAGGGGATCAAATGTACTTCTTGGTGCAGATCATGCCACCTCACTTGTAGCAGGTATTGACTAGCATGAAAAGGTGGGATAGTGGTACCTGTCTGGGTTACCTGTGGAAAAACTGGTCACCAGGTTTCATGGGTTTGCACTTCAACTGGTAATACTAACACCCCAATTACATGTTGAAGGTGTGAATGCTGCTCATTACTGTGCCCGTAGTTACATGAGCTGTATGTGTGCCATATAATGTTATTGGTTTTGCAGTGCACAAGCAAAATACCACAATATTAAAAGGCCTCTGATCTTTGCGCCTGACTGTAGAGCTACCCCATTGCTCTATGTGCACTACTGCTGATTGGTATTTATTCTTCTTGGCTCCATCCTTGTCAAGGTGGAAGAACAAAGGAGCCTCAGCTTGGTTTGCTGTTTTCCTTCTTTGTGTTTATTTCTTTGCCAAGGCAGAAATAGCTATTTGGACAGAGGAAGCTAAGCCTCTTTCCCTTTCCCTTTTTTGCTCTTTTGCGCATGTTTTACCTCTCAAGTACCTGCATAAAGGGTCACAGTGGCATCAACTGTACGTATTCCTCTGAAGAGTCAGGAGGAAGTGCAGCTGCTGGTCTGGTGGCTCTCCCACTCACCCAGCTTTAGCCTAAAGCTTGGGGTTTTGCCTTCTTTTTTCACAGGATGACTTGCATAGAATGGAGAGACATTCCTTCCTAAATGTTTCCCTCTTCTTTTATGTTTCTTTGTCTCACTGTGCACAATAGCACCATTAACGTCAGTAGTACAAAATAGTTACTAATCCTTTGCAGGCAGTTCCAGAGTTGACAAATTTAACCTTTACAAAATCTCAAATTTGAGAGAGAATCTCAGAGATCAGCTACAAACTCAGCATCTAAAATGAGAAATCTTGGTTTATCCCTTGGCATAAATTGTCTTGAGGAATATATGGCTTAAAATGTAATGAAACAAATGGGGAACTGAGCTGAAAACCCAGGTTTTCAAACCTGAGCTTCCTAGCTGAAAGGTATTCATAGATACTTTTTTAACTGATTTCTTTAAATTTTGTTATACCAGAAATTAGAAAGAGCTACATTTGGATTTAGTTTTGATTGATTCTTACTTCCGAGGTAATTTTATGAAAAAAGTTTACCAGATAGATATATTTGTCCTCCAGTTTACATAGCCCAGGAAACCAACATTTGGATTCTTTTTCATATACATCTCAATATTAACAATATTATGCAAGAAGGATAGGGACTGCCAGCTACTGCAGTTGTGGTTGCTAATATATTTTAAGGGAAAATCCTATTTTCAGTTGCAATTTCCCAGTCCCTATCACTCCAGATAAATACTAGGCTGAAATCATATTGGATTAATTTTGGAAAATTTCTGATAACATTGTAAAGCTGTAGCTGCTGATGGGGCTAGAACATGTGTGTGTGTTTGCATATTTGTGCATATTTTCCCATTATCCCTTATCCTTTTCTGAAGCTGTGCTATGCCTCAGCTTTTGAGCTGCGCTAGGATTTTGGTAGAGGAAGGTGTCACAGTGCTAGGAATGTGCTTTTTCCTGTTTTTATAGGAACTGGGGTTAATGGCTGTGGATGAAGGGAGGGAGGCTGAACAGGGGTTTGAGTCAGGGCCTGGCTGAGCAAGGAAACTGGAGCTATGAGTCACATGGGAGGAGACTGGGGCTGGCTGGGCTCAGAAACTAGGTTAGGAACCAGCAGAGAGAGGAGAGATCACAGGGGATCACAGCGTTAGGCTATATGGCACATCTCCATCATGATAGCTGGGAAGGGTTTCCGGTGTTCCTGTCATGGGCCCAAGCTCTCCAAGGCTAGTATATGGCACTTACCTACTCCTACCATACTCCTTGATATAGTCTTTCACCACATGATTTCCTACTGCTTTCTTCACCGAGCTCCTGCCTCATTCACTGCACAGAGTGGATGTTATTCCTCTGCTTCATTCTCATCATTCAGTGTAATGGCCCTACATCCTATTTACTGCTCACTATTCAAACCCTGTTCCAAAGATAGAATAATTAATTTCCTCATGGGCTGTTCCTCATGGGCACTCATCATTACAGTACTTCATAAATAGTAATTCATTCATTTTCACAACACTCATGTGAGAGATAGGTTGGTGTTATTCCCATTTTTCAAAAGGGATACTGAGGCAACCAGACTTTAACTAAGGCCAGCATTTACACTAATTGTAGATGATTGAGCTACATCACTTCACCCTGGTTTGTCAGAGTGCTCAGCATTGCCCAGCCATGTGTATCATCAATGCACAGCTCAGAAGTCATCATGAGCAGAACTTGGGAAGGAAGACTGATGTATGGCAAGTCAAATGCTCTCAGAACATAGTGACCATAAATTAACAACTTGGTCTTGGTGTTCCCACAGCATTGCAGATGAGGGACCTCAGCCACAGAAGCTAGGAGAAGGAGATTAATGCTACCCTGTATGCATACCAGAGCTTAAAGAGAATGAGACATTTACTTTGTGGGTAGTTTCATGGGTGCATAAAGAATGACCTTAGATGCTTGAGGTCCACCCCAGGTCCTGGAGGCAAGCAGCCATTGGCCCCTTCTCTCACAGTTCAACCCTCCAAACTCGGCCCAGAGTTTCCCAGTCCTGTGACTGGGAATCTCAATCCCCCCTCCCTATGCCATCAGCTTATTTTTGTCACTGGGTGTCTTGCCTGCTTTTTGCCCACCTCAGTTCCAGTCCCAGTTGCTCATCCCCTTGCTCTTCACCCTGGCTTCAGTTTTTCTCCCATCCCATGAGGCAGTAAGTTACAAAGCTGCACCACTGGACCTCTTTCCCATGCTCCAACATACGTGCTTGTCACCAACCCAGGTTGACAGTCTTTCTTTCACAGCCTCAAATTGTTGACATCTAATCTCAGGTTCCTGCCTCCACTTCCTTCCATTCTTACATCCCATGCCTAAACACGTGCAACCACAGCGTTTGTGATCAGCAAAGGGGCAAGTTTTGCTCAGAGCCTGAAACCTGGGGGTTGGCATGTGCTTGGCGCAGATGGAGCCTTTGGAGGACATTGCTGCTAAATTCCTGAGAAGTGGCATGTGCTTGGTACAGATGGAGCCTTTGGAGGATGTTGCTGCTAAATTCCTGAGAAGTACCTACTTAACTTGAGCAAATGCTAAGCATTTGGCTAAAGTCAGTCTGTTTTCACATTCTTGACTTGAGGGTAGGTCCCTTTCTATGCCAAATGTAATGTCCGTGCTCCAAGGGATGGATATATCAGAGTTAATCGATTAAACAGTTGCAAAGACTTTTTTGATGTGGGCAAAACGATATATTTTCTATAATCTTGTTCTTGGAAATCGCTGAACTATTTTCACTGAAATTTTAGAACAACAAATAAATCAAAGTGAGGCAGACATCCAGCACGGGGAATTTTAGTTGAACACTTAAAGTCTGGCACAGTTATATGCAACTGAAAAAAGGGGTTTATAATGGGAAGTGTCAAGCATTGAGTATAGGTGGTACTTCCAACTCCGCCTATAATACAGATTGGATTAGGTGCCTGGTTCTGTTCCCAGGGCATTCTGGATTAAACCATCTGACTCGCAGTGGACTAGGAAGAAGTTCCTATTTTTCTCAGGCTAATACATTTGTATGGCATTTTTGTCCCTACAAGAAAGAAAGGAAAAAAAATTTAAAGCCGTGCAGTTTATCTAGAAGATTTATTTATTTACTGGTATTGGCAAGGAATGCATAATTTGCTGACAATATGGAATGGATGATTATGGCAACCAATTTTATGAGAGTCTTATAAAAAGAGAGGCTTAATAATAAAATGTTAACTATAAGAATTTAAAAATGAGTCAGCTACACAGAAAATAAGACAAAGGCAAAAAGAAAAAAGGAAAACCTTTCAGAGCAAAATGTTTTATTTCCATTTATTTCCAATGCTTTGCAGATGTGTGTGGGGCAAGTAGGAGGCTAATATATCTCACTTTAGCAGTACTAATTGTTTGCATTATCACAATAATCAAATGCAACCATATTAATCTCTGTGGTTATTAACTTGATTTTTACACATTAAGATTTAGATTTAATCCCCTGGGACCATCTATTAATGCTTTTAAAGTTGAAGGGTTTCAACAGTTTTAAGGTTTTTTCCCCTCTTTTAGCTGCAGGCAGTAAAATTTGAATGTGTGTGGAGTTTTGTATTTTGCATTCCTGTGGGATTTTCAGAGACACTGCTGTCAAGGACCATGAATCATGTTAATACATAGCAACCTCTACAGCTATTAAAATGTCTGCAATAATGTGATTATTTAAAAACGGAAAAACTAATATCATATGTATTACTTTAAGATCAACCCCTTTTTTTTTTTTTAAGTCATTGGAAAGGGCTGCTTTTGGGAGGGGGGAATGGAAATGGTGGGAGTCGCTAAAATGTGAAATGTCTAATCCACTGAGAAGAGAAACTTCAGTTCCTTTTACAAAACACATCCTTACCAAGTTTATAGTCAATGAAGCATAGAAATGGCAAAAAAAAAAAAAAAATCAAGACCAATAGGCATGAAAACCTATTTTATTTTTGTTTAGCCAAATAGTAGTTAAACCGACCTGCTGGAACAGTAACTGATTTCATGCTTTCATGGTCACCAAGTGATGACACCCAAGCAGAAAACTGGGCATGGAGGTGTTTTTATGAGATGTCAATGTGGAATGTAGTGCTAGGACTGAAAAATGACAGAAACTGGTTAAAAATTCAGTTTCAAAATGGGTGTATCAGGCACATCATTTGCAACTTATGTAAACAAGAAAATACAGTAAAGTGACCCCATGAAAAGAGTAAGAGGAGTGTATTACAGCTCTAGTTACTAAATGTTAACTCCAAAGACAGATACGGTAAGATGCTGGTTTTGACAAGAAAGAAAAAAAGAGTTTCTCTGATGATGTATCTTGATTGCAGTTGACTGTGCATATCCATGTCACTTTTCCTTATGAAATCCTGCCTTGGCTATCTGTTCTGTTAGGCAGCCTTCAAGCAGCCACTCCTTGATTTCACATCTCCAAGAGGGTGCAACCTTCTACAGCTCCTCTGTCGTTTCTGTATCTGCTTTCCTGAATGTTCTAGGACCTTCTTCTCCAGCAAATGCTCTCACATCTTACGTTTTTCAGGAGTTTAGAGGTTTGTGCTTGAATGAAGCACCACAGAGGGCAAAAATGTCCCTGTCCCAAACAGCAATTGAAAGACACCATGGATAGGATGTAATCATTTTAATAGGTGTGAATTCAGCTGGTGCCAACTGGTTGAGTGGCATTTTATAAGGTGTTAAACGGGTCTGAAATATGGAGCTCTGGTCTTTCAGTACACAAATGGCCAAATACAGTGTGATATATTTTACTGGGCACTCAGAAGAGTACTGTCACGAAAGAAAGGGCTCAAGTGCCCTTGTTCAAGGTCAGGTGGGTTCCTCAGACAAGCATTTAAGCAAGCTAGTTATTGACACCACAGCAAATAATTTTAGATTATGGAATATAGGCACTCCATTAGCATTGTTTTAAATTGCACTTTCTGTTTTGTAAAATCAAAAAAGAAATTTAATGGGGAAAAGAAGTCTCACATTCATGCAACATTAATGTTTAGGGAGTAATGTGGTGTTTTGCCATGTTAAAAGAATTATTACATACCCTTCATTGAGAAGCTCTAGAGATCTCATACTTTGGAAAAGAGACTTGGTAATTGGATGTGCAGGAGGGGGAAGGAGATGAATGGGGAGGGTGTCACTTTTGGTGACAGCAATGAAGTTTTTTTTTTATTCTTGTGAAAAAAGACCCTGATCTGGCCAAATTAGAAGCCTTTGAAAAATCTGAGGAGCAGCTAGATGCAGGTTAGTGTGGGACATGTAACTGGAGCTCAGGGTAGAGCCCTCTGCTTCCCTAAGCTGAAGGAAGAACACCATGAGCTCATGGACACGCAGATAAGAATGCTTGGAGGAGGCAAATTCAATTTCCATGTGCCACTTCCAGTGCAGGTATTTTTCTGCTTTCATGGCTCTTCTTTGTATTACCTGCCCACCCCCAGAATCTTGAATGCTATCAATAAATATGGGCCAGCTCACATCTTCCAAATCTCCACATAGGGATGATCTCCTTTCCCAGCACCACAAAAGTCGCAGCTATGCTCACCCCCCACCCGGCTTCACCAGCCTGCTTGCCCCGGGGAACAATGGGGCTGAGCTGCCTAGGAGCCAGGGTGAGAGGTCGTGGCATCCCACTGAGCTGCCAGATTTGGGGGCAGATCCCACGGCCTCTACTGCACTGAGCCCAAAGCAGGTCTTCTCTTGCCCCTTGCAATCCTGGCAGGGAATCTCGGCAAGAGGAGCCTAAGAGGGATTTCTTCCTCAAACCTCACCTTTCCCAGCCTTGGGTTTTGTTTTTTTTTTTTTAAATTCTTTCTTTTTTTTTTTTTTTTTTTCTTCTGTTCCACATAGAAAGAGACAAAACCATATGGAAAATTAACCGCACTGGTTTACAGGTCACGTGTGTGAGCGTTTGTGCACGGGGTCATTGTTGGATTTAACAGCGATTGCTTTTATCCTTGGAACTGAAGCTGCCACGTATTTTGAGATACCTGCTTATTTTGTAAAGCTAGAGGTCTGGGCAGAGGAGCTGAGAGACTCTCTCAGCTCCGCTGAAATACCTTGAACTTGGAGAGCTGAACTGAGCGACAGACTGAAAAAAACCCAAAAAAGAAACAGAAAACATAAACATGTAAATGTGACATCTGTGATTCCACTTTGCCGAGCGTTTTACATGTGCGAAAATAGCTCATTGTCTTGCAAAAGTGAGAACTTTGGGGCTGAAACTGATGACAGAAATTAAAGGGACTTGAAAGGAAAAACCCAGCTATAGAAATGAATTTAAAAGAAGGGGAAAAAAAGAAAAAGAAAAAGGCTATGCCAGCATTTTCCTGAATGATAGCAGAGATGTGTGCTAAAGAATAGGTGTTGACAGAAAAGAAACACAACCCTTTAATAAAAGAGGTGGGCAGGCAGACATATAAACTGCTGAAATTTCAGCATTTCAGAGTCCTGTGGTTAGAGAACACTGGAACACAGGAAAAACAAGTAGAAAAGGTTTTAGGAAACCCTCACCTCCTAAAATTTTCGATCATCTTAGATGCATTTCACTTGAGAAAAGAAACAATTACATATGTATCTTAATTACAGAGAAAAAAAGAAGACAGAGGGAAAAAAGGAGGAAAAGACACATTAATGCTTTCACTTCCCTTTCAGATACCCCCTGCACTGTGTCATAATAAATCTTGCATCTTGCTGCTCAGCTGAGGGCTCTGCTGCGGCATTCCTTGGACGCTTTGTTTCTGAGTGCCGTTTGCATTAAATTTGGGGAGTACTCTAAGCAGCTGCAACAACACTGTAATATTTCCTTGCTATTTCCCAGCAAAACATGATCCAAAATCATGCTTTTGGAGATGAGGTATTGGGGAAGTGCTGCTTTGAGTAGCTGTGACTCCCTGAGTCTGACATCCTCTTCACAGTTATTAGTATCAGTAGGGTGGATGTGCATAGTCTACTTGCACAAGGTTTGTGATGTGTTGTTGAGTGTCTGCCTCAGAAATGCATTTTGGCTAGGAAATAAGTGAGGCATAGAATTCCCTTTCTTGCCATACACATGAGGAAATTGTTACCTGTGTACTCCTTTCACATAAGGTAACTGGGCTGCTAGCGTTCAGGGAGAGATTCCTGCTTATCAGATAATCAGTAGTTGTGCAAATATGACTAAAAATCATGATTTTTCCGAAGAATGTGGACTCTGTGATTCTGTCCTCACTGAGGCATTGCAGAGGGTGCTAATTTCCACAAACTGCGCGTTATTTGTCTTTCTCTTTGCTACTTCTTTCAATGCCTTTATTCTCTAGGGGTCATGTCATTGTCTTCTAAAATCTTGAAAGATCTTGCTTACATGTGAAAAGTGGCTTTTTACAAACTGCACCATTTCAGAAATTAAAGATAATAAAGGTACCTTCTTCTTCTAGGGCAACAAATGGGTTGTGATAATTCCTGTGTATTTTTCTTTTTCCAGTTTCTATGTAAAAATAGTGGAAAGAGACAACATCAAATTAAGAAAATGTATTGCTCACTGTTCATTCAGCAGGCATGAGATTTGAGACATCTTAATAGATGACCCAAGATTCTCATATTTTTTACTGTGTAACATCCTCCTAAGTTGTTGAAGTCTCATTTCCATGCTAACATTTTCTTCTGGATGTACTTTTTTTTTTTATTTTAGATTTTTCTTGGCCAGAGACTGGAGATTTGAAGATAGCTGCCAGAATATTTTTTCATATTTCAAAGTAATACAAGTTCTTAAAATTAAGTCCTTGATTCTGCAGTAGGATACAGGCTTTGCCTACAGTCTCCAAGTAGACAAGGGGCTTTGAAGACCCACAGGTATTCAGCTGCCTTGCCAGCTCTTGCTGGACTGGGGCCTCTATCAAAAGCAAATATGAATTAGCATTTATACTGATTAAGAGTTCTATTTCTGTTGCAAGAGGGGAAGAAAAAGAGGTCACATTTCGATGAAGATGTGTTTCTGCATGGTATCATACACAAATCAATCAGAGGTAGTTTCCCTCACTTATTTTGGATCTAGACCATGACAAAAACTTGTTTCCATTGATATTGGTAAGACTGCTCATCTGAATATGGTCTGATAAACGCAACAAATCATCCTCCAAATGCTTTGTGGATGATTGCATTTCTTACATGAGGACTCAATCCTCCTCTTTGGCATGTTGTTTACTCTTTGGCTTTTCTAAGGAGGAGCAGAATTAGATTACAATAAAACCTGGAAAACACACTCTGGTGCAGGTTATTTGAGACAAAAAAAAGGATATTTTGAAACATACAGTTGATCCTGGCATCCTGACAATGTGGTTTAGGTTGCAAAAAGCCCCTAAAATGCATAGAAATGATGATGTTGACTAATTTAAGTATTAAAGAGAAATGATTAATGGATAATACATGTCACCAACCAACTTTGAAATTCACAAAATTTGCTTCTAGATTTCTCTGTTTTAAAAGAAAAGACATTTAAGTAAAGTGATCCTTCTTTTTAACAACCCGAGCCCTTGGAATATTGTCTTTATGGATACACTTCAGAGTTCAGCTAAAAGATCATATTGCTTTCAAATGGGCATAGTAAAGACAAGCATGCCTGGAGGAGAATTTGTAAGCACAATTATGTTTGCCATAGAGTTGCTAGGTCAGTGGGCGGTATACGATGCACCCATCTTTCTAGGAGCAGTAGGATTTCCTGCTGTTTTTTTCAGTAGTGACCTAGAAGGAGGTTAATGATTCCAAAGAATGACTTTTCCCTTAGGGAAAATTTAATCTTCTGACCTTTTTCTCTATCTGTCCATTCCTTTTAAGTCACAGACCCCCTTCATTTAGCTTACATCAAGCTGTTTTATTTTCTTCAAAAACATGGTTGAAGTGATTGCTTTTGCTTTCATTTAACCCTTGAACTGGATGCATTTCCAAACTAAATCATTGCCCAGAATAAGGACTTGCTTGTAAGCATTTCTCTCTGATTTCTATACTTGTCTTAAATGTGATTGTCAACCCTCAGAATCACTTTGACAACTGACTAACTTCGAAAATGCATGCCTTTAATGTACTCTCGCAATCATCTCCAAGACTTGCTTTAGAAAAAGAACATGACAGGAATAAAGCAGCAATTGGAAGGTTTTTTTCTTTTCTTTTTCTTTGTTGGTTTTTTTTTTTTTTTTTTAATTCTATCAAAATGCTGATGGAACCAGAGTACTACAGAAGGAAATTTTAGTTTAAATACCTTCACCAAGACCCATCATGCCATTTGGAGGATTAAATTTGAGCTCATAAAAAAAAATATCACCATTGCACAGTCAAACTGTTGGAGTGTTTTGCTTTGAACAGTGCAGACAGTATTGAATCAAATTTGTTGTCAGAATCCTGTAAAATAAAATTGTAATTACTTTATTATTCTCGAAGGTGTTGACTCCAGGGTGCAAGGAGTTCTGGAGGGTAACTGGAAACAGAAACTCCCCTGTGCTCAAAGCTGTCAACTTCCTTTTACTCTGCAGCAGACACTGGTTTTGTCTTTATTGTATTACACGCAGTTATTGCCCACATAACAATTCATGAATATTCCTTCATTTTCAGAATTATAATTAAGCTGGATTTTGACATTATGACAAAGTAGGGCGGCTTGTCAGCAGAAACATTCAGCCCTAAGAACAAAGGAATTGCCATATTGGAGCAGACCAGTGGTCCATCTAGTCTGGTATCTCTCTGCCTCTCACACTGGCCAATGCCTGAGGCTACCAAGGAAGGTATAACTCCCTCTAACGCACCTAATTGCGATACGATACCACAGAGGGAAATTTCTTTTCGCTCCCAGCTGGTGATCAGCTTATGCCCTGAAGTATGAGGATTGATAGCCCTTATAATTTTTATTCTAGCTGGTGTGGCTGCAGATGCTATACTTAATCAAATAAATGTCTAATACTTTGATAAAGCTAAGTAAGGACTACATACTCTCATCTCTCGGGAAAAATCCCAAGGAAGGAAAAAGTGCTGAGAAATTCCACAAGGAGAATCACAGTAAGTTCCCACTGCTTTCACCCCTCTCAGGGGAGTACAGTTTGCATACTTGTGGAGAGGCTGGCAGGGCTGGAAAGGATGTCAAGCAGCACAGTCCTAGGCTTCATAGGGGAGTCGGGCTCCAAGTTTGGCTGCTCTTTTCCCTCATTCTGTTCCTTATCCTGGACCGAGAGGGCTGTTTAGACTGGGTAGTGGGAATTAGGGAGACCACTGCAGCTATTTGGATTTCTGTTTGAAAAAGCAATATTTTTAGAGGAAAAACTGTGGTGCATAGGACAGCTGTTTCTCAGGTCTTCCTCTGCAACCTGAGATGCCCTTTCATCAAACTGCATATCACTGGCCATGTGCTCTTTGTGTGGAGAAGCAGCTGAAGAGTCTCAGGGAACTGGAGGACATGATAAAGAGTTTGTCCTCTTCTTCTCATCGCTTTTCTTTTTGCTTCCTAATCTTCTATTCCCTCCTTTTATTTTTTTTTCCTTTTTTTTTTAGCCATTGCCCCAAAGCTGTTTTCCTCAGTTCTATGCAGCAGCAACAACTCCCACAATTTAGCTATGTTTTCTCATGAAAAAAGAATCTCCATATATTCGTTTGAATGTGCTTCCCACTTATTCTTTGTGAAACGTAAGAGAAAATACAGGAATGCCTGAGCTCTTCTGTGTCACCTGAAATTTTATGGGGTCCTAAACTCCTCATCCTTTTCATGTTTCTAAATTAAATTATCTCTTCTTTTATGTCTGCTTTCTAACTTGGTCCTGTCCCCCATTTCATTAATCATATTTACTGCATTTCTCTCTATGTTCCCTTGGTTTTCTGTGTCTTGTCTATCTATAATCCACAGAATAAAATACAACAGAACATCCAGAAATGTAGCTTTTATACATTAAATTGTACAGTAATATTTTAAGTTGAACCATCTTTTTGTTCTTGGTGTATCTGATCGTTTTCTCTACTTCTCTATGTTTTCTAAGCTCCTGCAGTATGCTGGATAGCATTTTCAGTGAACAATGCCTACAGATTCCAATGCTAACTAATAGCCATCAGTTCTTGAAAATGTTTTCCAGCATGCACTCCTTGGCATAAGTCTGTTTAATTTTACATGCCATCATGTTCACCATTTTACCTTAGTTCACTGGCTCAATCTGAACTTTTTTTCAAGTTTTGCCTAAATTCAGCTAACTTAATAAATGACCAGATACTCCCATGAATTTTCCTGTGTAGAGCAATGGGCTTTGGGTCTAAATACCAGAAAGCTGGCTGTGACTCTTGAGGTACTTTTGTAGCTTCATTTCAGGAGCTTTTTTTCCCAAGATTACTAATGAATGAGATGAACAAAACCACCTTATTGCACTATTGATATCAGGGGCAATTCTTTCTCTGCTTCAACTGACCACTGATCTTCTGCAATACCTAGAGAAAGGGATGTTGCCTAGTCACCTAAATGCGGTTCTCGAACCTAGGTGCTCATGAACTGTCACGGTTCTGACACAGCTTGCTTTTACGTTGTGGGTAAGTTACTTCAGCTCTAACATAACCAGCTCATTAGGAAGCTGTGGTAATCTGCAAGTGCTTATAAAATACATTCTGGGCAAAATTCTAGTTCTTATGATGTTTCTGGCTTTGTTTTCCATCTTGTGTCCAGTTTTTGCACCATAGATGGACATCAATTCTGGATCTCCTATGTTTTTCTGGAGAGAAACCTAATGGCAAGCTTTTGGAAATACTAAATAAATTGTATCTTCTGGCTCTACTTTATCGACTACTTAATTAACTCTTTCCTGTAGCTCTAGGAGGGTTGAGAGAACGCAGTTGGAAGCACTGCAGTTTTTCCATGCTATCTGTGAGGCTAGGCATATTATTTTTACTGATTCTCCAAATAGTTTCCTAGCACTAAAGATTGACTCACTTATAATTCCCAGGGTCATCATTAGCACTTTCTTAAGAGATGGGTACAACCATCGCCACTCTCCAGTCCTCTGGTACGGGAGCTGTTTTTAATGATAAATTACATATTTTTATTAGCAGCTCACTTGTATTGGTCTTCAGTTCTTTCAGAGCTCTTGGATGAATACCATCTGGTCCTACTGAGTGATTGCCGTTTAATTTCTCGGGTTGATCCATCACCTTTTCCTATACTCCTATTTCTGGTAGCATCTCTTTCAGCACCTAAAAGGAATAAAGCCTGTATAGTATTGCATTCTCTTTGTTAAAGAACAGTGGGAAGAAGCTGTTTGGCTGTTCTTTCTTTTTTTTTTGTTGTTTTTTCCTTTTTTGTATTTTTGATTGTCTAATGCTGCTAAACATAATGGAAAAGAAATTGACAGCATATACCCTTTTTGTTTGTAAACATTGTATCAACAAATAAACCCTAAAGATGTGGCAGAGATTTGTTAGGGAATGTCAGCAGCCCAGAATTTCAAGTTCATTTATATTTTCTATTAATAGGGAATCGTACTTTTCAGCAAACTGCTGTGGAAATACTGCCAAGGGAAGTATATATAACATTTTTTGGGATTTCATTGTTATTTGCTATGGCTGAGCAGAAGAATAAAGATGTACTTATAATACTTGCAGTACTAGAATCCAGAACAGAAAAAAGAAACAGAAAGCAAGCTTCTGCAATGTAATAGCTCACTGACAAGCAACCAAATAGAGAAAAACAAAACCATTACCATACTAACATGAAAACAGAGCAAGAAAGAAAAGTATTGTAATTAGTGTCAATTGATAGAGTATTTCTCCACTCTGCATATTTCTCTATGTACCTCCCCACTCTTCCTACATACTTATATGAACCTCTCCTCCATTTGCTTTTATTACTCACAGTGCTCTCTAATTTACACTGAAAGCTTCTCCAGTAGGGACCTTGTCCTTTCATATGTCCATAAGGTTAAATACATACCAATCAAACTGTTGAAAATATGATAACTGATGGTCAGGTTGTGAGTTTTCTTTTCTTTTCTTTTCTTTTCTCTTTTCTTTTCTTTTCTTTTCTTTTCTTTTCTTTTCTTTTCTTTTCTTTTC
>JANRGW010040814.1:0-12277 GCA_024733675.1 Psilopsiagon aymara
TAAACTGCGGCAGCTCTTTTAGGAGGGGGAGGTGGGTTAACAAACTGCGTGGCTGATTTACAGCTTAAACCACGACACAAGACTATTACTAGTTTCCACATAAACCCACTGAGCTCTATGGGAATGAATACCCCACAGTGTGTGAACACTGACTGAATACCCCCTAGCTTGTACAGATGCCTCTCGAAATCCGGCTCACCAGCCTGTAGTTCCGACGCTGGCCTGGCAACGGCAGCATTTTACAACCAGAGACCAGGGCAGCACACGTGGGAAGTTTCACTGCGCAAAGCTTCAGCAACAGAAGGGCTTTCACAGTCAGCCATGGAAATATTCCAAGTTAGGAGTTTATCCTAACACCCAGCAGACGCTGGTTTACTGGCCAAAGTAAGAAGGACATAAGAGGAGCCTTGTTTGATGAAGAATCATCAGTATTCTTTATGCATCCTTTCACCAAAGTAACATATCTCAGTTTTCAAGTTATGCAATGTTTTCCCTAGTGTTTAGAATCTCACTGCCATCCACCCCAAATAAAAGTTTTATTTTTATACCCTATCATAGCAATCAGAAAGACACAGCACAGCCTACAGTCAAAATCTGTGTTCTGCAAAGAAAACGAACAACAACAAAAAAAAAAAAAAAAAGAAAAAAAATCCAGCTTTTACTTGCTAATGTAAGACATGTAAGATTAAGAAAAGCTCAGACCTGGCAGAAGCCGGACCCACCACCTAATGTGTGTGTGGCACTACTGGTATGACAGAACACTGTAGGGTAAATCTAGTCCTTGTTTGCTCCCAGAGGATACTATGGCCAGAGGCTCTGGGCAAGACTAAGCAGCACTGTGCCCAGCACTATGACCTAAGCCTGAAGAGGAAGTACAGCAGAAAATGCATTTATAGTATTTGGATGTGAGAAAAAAACTAAAATCACATGAGGTTGTTGATTTGAGGTTGATTTAGCATCATGTGCAAGAAAAGGTATAGCTGTGAAAACGCTGCACCCAGTCAACATGGGAAAAAGAACCTTGCAGAGACGCAGTTTACTGCAGCTGGAACTCTTAACATACCTTCTGTAACAAAAGGTGTGTGGAAAAAAAACAGTGAAAAGACCTGGCGGAATGTGTGATACAAGTTTAGTTGTCACAGTGACTATTACCTGATGATATTACTGTACCTGACTATTGCAGCACCTTTCATCTGTTTTTGCACTCACACCTTTCAATCTGTCATGTTCAGCCCAAACTTCACTAAACATCAGAAGTATTTCTTTACATCTGGCCTGTAACGTCTTGCTCTTGGCAAAGATACAGGGCCAGAGGAGACATAAGCACCCTGGGCCTCCACAGGCTAGTTAAACAGCATTCAGGTAACAGCTCAGAACTATCTAGCTAAGTAGGAAACAGTGGGTAATCTTTCACATTTACAGATGTCTCAAATTTACATTTTTATCAGTAAAACACATACACTGCCTCAGCTGACAAGATCCACACAGGTTTTTTTAGCTTTTCCTGATGTCGTTAAGTCAGTGAAAACAGTGCTAGCTAGGGCCTAACTCCCATCTTCATCTCAGGGAGACCTGATAGCATGTGCTGAAATTCCCAAAATCTTATAAAAACACATAGGGATCTACTTTTACACTTCTTGTTTCTGATTAAAGTCTAAGTATCTTTAGATATTTAGACACAGAAACTGCCTCATTTTGGTCTGGGAAATGGAGATGCATATTTGGTTAAAGACTATCATGTGCTGCAAAAAACATGTAAGGTTTTCTCTGAAGTGTGGCACTTTTATTCTAGTAGCAAATGAGAGACCTCAGATCTGTACCTTACTCACCCTGACCAGAAAATGCTCTATCCCTCCATAAAAATCCCATGCCTTATAATGCTAATCCTTCTCACTTCTCTCCATTTCTCTCTCTAATTACCTCAGTTTGGACAGTGAGAAATGTCCTTATTTGTGTCCCTCCAAAACTGATTGCTTAGTTGGGCAGTGAATAGGAGTAATAATGTTTGTATTCCTTTAATGCATTACAGGGTTAGCTGTCTTTACAGGATTTCTAGTACCACTTCCCCCATTGCTTTTATAAATCAGCAGGATATGAAGAATCAGGCTTAATAAACAGAATATTTTAAAACAACAGTCCCAGTAATATGTGGCATTTTGCCTGAATGAGAATGTGTCAAAGTCGCAAACCAGGGATGGAACTGCATTTGACACAACAGCCATATGAACATCTTCCCAACATGTATGCCATATGGCTCTGGCACGGCCTTCTGCTGCCAGACCGTGTTCCAGAGTCTGAAGAGCAAAAATGCTCAGAATTCACACTGCTATCATGCCCCAGGGCTGTAATACAGACCAGTATGGATCTTGAGAAAACATTTATGTGTGTATTTTGATGTGAAGAGGGAAGAAAAGGCAAATATTTTTAGCAGAACACAGTTTCTGTGAGCCCACAAATCAATTGGACTGCGTAAGTCAGCACAGATTTTGCTTCCAACATTTCCTCTTTCAACTGGGTACTGCCACTATAGCTGCAGAGAACAGCCGCAGCACCTTGTGCAAGCAGAGAAAATGAGCATGTAATCCCAGAAGAGGGAAGCAGCTTATGATCTGAGGGCATGGCTTGCTTCCAACACAAGGGTTCTCTGTTCTTGGGGCACTCAAGAAGCCTGCTGGGGAAATACCCGACTGCTCCCTTTCCAAGGAAAAGCCCAGAATAGGCTTACAGCCTACTCCAACATCTTAAAACACTATTTTCAGTGAAATGCCTAAAATGTTGGTAACAAAGACTTTTGTTTTGTATTTGCACAATCAAAACACTCAGTGGGCAGTTGCTAATGGGTTTTCAAGGGCTTTTTGTTTCAGATTTACAAGATGGTTTGCCCAAGAAGGCAAGTGGACAGGGCTTGACATCTGTGGTTTCAAGGCTTCTACTGTAGAGAGCAGGGAATTCTGCCAGAGCTTTAAAGGAAACCATCAGGTACATTTCTGCAGTTTCTGTCAATCTGGCCTCCACACAATGACACCATGTTTGGCCCAGAATAATGTAAGCAAGGTCTTGAGTACTTTATATTTCCTCTCTTGCCTGGGCTTTTCCAGGCACGTTCAGGTTTCATGTGCCAAAGCCTTCCCAGGCAGATTTTCCTGTCCTTGCTCATTCCACTGAGATCTCCCCAGTGCTGAAAAAGGCAGCTGCTCTTCCCTTGCACACAGAAAGTGGATTTTTCTGCCTCTAGCTTGGAACGTACCCAGCTAACTGTTGCCCCTCTGCTCTGGGCTCAAGAACACCCATAGCTCTTGGTGAATCCGGAGCAAAAGAGGAGTAATGAGCTTTATCCGGAGCAGGAGATGAGAAAGTTTCTCACAGCTTGGCAGAGGAGTCAGGGGCCTTTGGGGACTACCTTACACCTTGCTATCCCTAGAAGCATCCATTTACCCAACAGGAAGCATTGCCTGCTACAAGGAAACCTCCTCAAATTCTGGCTCCCCTGTCAGAGTGGCACTAGTAGCTTCAGCTCAGCATCTGCCCCTGAGGTTTACAGACACAAAGCCCGGGTGCAGCAACAGGGCAGCCAGCTTAGGGGGGACAGAGGGCTGAGTATTCCCAGGCACAGGTACCCAGGCAGGCTGGCCAGCGCCCACGCATGTGGGGCTTGGGGACAGGAGGAGGAAGTACTTCTAGCATGTCCCCTAGCTTTCTGCATAGTCCCTGCTTTGAACAAGAGGCACACACCTTCCATCACACGCTTTGCTCCTAGTCCTTTCCCTATTACCCTAGTTTCAAACGTGGCATGTTCTCCCACTCCCTTCTCTCCTTTTTCCAGTTCCAGCTGAACAGGGTGACACATGATTTGGTTTTTCTAGGCATTTGACTCCTCTCAGAAGATTAAGAGTGGGACAGTTAAAAGGAATTCAGTTTCATCAGCAGTTTTAGCTAACATCTTACTTCAGACAGGCATGCAGAATCTTCAAGACAATTTGAATGCATGCCTGCCTCACTAGTGCAGCTTGGCCTGCTATGGAAAACAACTGGTATTTAATAGAACTTTTTATAAGAGACAACAAAACAACACTATGCAAATGCCAAGAATTTCAAAATCATCCTCTTCAAATTTTCCTGTCTTGCCTTATCAGTGGTGGGCTTGAAATTACCTGTGCTTCCTGCTGCCTGTGCAAAGGTAGCCTTTTCTGACCACAGAGAACATGGAGAGAGCTTTAAAAAATGCCTTGCTGGTGTAATGTACTGCCTTTTTGCTGACTGTCAGATGCTTAGAGCAGATCTAAAAAAACCAGGTGGTACACAGGCATGCAGCATGCAGACAGGCCAGGTACAGTCCTGGAAACAACAGACTGGCAGCAAAAAGGAAGAAGAAGCCTGGAGGAAGGCGGCAGCATGCCTGCATCTCTCACTGCTCAAACCTCCCACCAGCTTTGCCAGCTTTGCTAGCCCAGCCTGAAAGCTCTCCAGACCTGCAGCTATTTGGAGCTCCCTTTGATGACTATATCCAAGTGAACAGCAGCTCAGTGGTGCAAAAAAACATGCCATGGTAAGGAGAACTATTTATTCCATGTAAAAAATGTAGAAAAAGAAAAATGGTTATCTTTGATGATTGTAAAAAAAATAGCTACCCAAGGCACTTCTGAGGAATCTGTCCCTTGTATCACCGTAAGTAATTTCTTTTCTGGCAAAATAGTTTCTCTCAGTGAGGCTCTCCAGGGGAATTTCCAGAGACAGTCTTCCTGAACACCTCAGGCAGCCAAGGGAAACCACAGCAGGAGGCTGCAGTGTCATAAAATAGGCAGAGATCCCTGAAATTTGCCATGACTGCAGTACATGCCTGTCTGGCCTTCAAATGTCTCCAAGTTGCTTATTTCCACATTTAATGGATGTGGTAACAAGAGAACAGAAATAAGCAAATGTAACCAACAGAAAGCAGGTGACGATGCACTGAAAAAACTCATCAGTAGCTCCTGTACACCAAGCCCACCTCTCTCTTCTCACTTTTATCCATCCTTTCTATCTGATCATTCTGTACTTTGGCCAAACAGAAGAAGGATTTTAATGATTCAATACTTAAGAGCCATTTTATATCTGAGTTGTTTTTTTGGCATTTCCCTTTCCATTTTCAAGACTTAGCCTTACCAATGGTCAAGATATGCCTGAATTTGTGAGATGTATCCACTTGCGCCTGGATCCTGTTATCATGAAACTAAGGGTGGCCCTGAAAATATGCCAAGCTAAGATGTCATCACATGAAGTCCATGGAAGTTTAAAATAAAGGAAGGTGCCTTGATTTATCTCTGGGTGACACTGTGTCAGGCAGAAACAGTCACTGCCATGCCTTGGCACATCCTTCTGTTGAAACTGTTGCTCTCTCAAAACAAGGAGTTTGGCACAATATAGAGTTGAGGTCTTCATATAGGCCTAAGGACCCGAGACTGCAAAGAACATTACTGTGTCTCAGCAGACACATGAAAACTATTAAACAGGATGAATTTTCAGTGTCCTACTAGAAATACCTGCAGTTTCCACTTCCAGAAAGGCAGGTCCACAACACTGTGCAAAATGTACTTTATGTTAAGAGAAAAACAACTGTTCAAAAAAGTTTAATCTTACTGATTCCTTTTCCCTCTCCATGATGAATTCCCAATTAGTAGCATCACTTCCTAGGTTATCCCTTAGTTCAAAAGTTATCAGACATGGTAAATATACAGCTGCTTTGTTGTGTTGCTAGATGCAAAGCCATCCTTTTTTGAGGGAATTGTGTCTAGACTGACACAACTCATGTAACCCTGCACTGCCATCAGAGATCATAATTTTGTGCCAACTGTTGACCCAGCTGAGGTCTGAACAGTCAGTCAGTCTAGTTGCAAAGTGTTTTGTCTGCCGCAGTTCTTACCTAGGGGTCATAGTCATCTCTGCCCAAATATTTTAATACTTAGAGAGGATTCTCTAAATATATGCACAAAATACAACCCTATGCAGATAGAAAAGTTACCAGCAACAAATAAAAGGAGAGACTGCAAGAAGGACCTCAGCAATCAAAACATTTCTAATAAGGCCCAGTGAGAGAGAAAAGTTTCAGACTTGCCAGCTTGGCCATTTTTCATAGAATGAAAGAAATTAGCAGAAAAGAAAAAAAAAAAGGGGTTAGTTCTATCACCATCATTGTCACCCTGCTAAAAATGTTTCATGTGTGAAATTCTTACTGCCACCATCCTGCCATCTCTAATGCATCTATAACCAAGCATGTGCTTACTAAGTTACAAACTCATACAAGCAACATACAGTGCTCCCTCTCCCTGCCACAGCAACACAGAACATACCAGCAAGAAAAACATCATTTAAAGTTCTTCTTCAGACTGTGAAATGTGCCTGATTTTGGGGGATTCAACCAGATCCCCTCTCGCAACACCAGCCTCCCGCATAGTGATTGAGGTGTCAGTGTCAGACTATGAGGCTGCTGGGAATACATTTTTGCCCTCCCACTAATAAAGTACTTCCTGCAAACATGTTTGTTTATGGATGTGTCTTCATGTCCACTGAAATATTCCACCATTCCACTAAGAAAAGAAGTGAAAACAAAACTTCTGAAGACTCTGGCATAAAGTATTTATGGTTGGCTGGAACAGAATTTGCTTCTAAATTAATAGCCTTAGCCTGCAATACCAGAAATTTGGTAACCTAGATGTAACTTTTACAACATTAAACTCACAGACTGGTGAGCATAGGGGTTAGCATAGGGGTGACAGAAAAGAAAAGCCATTTCTGTGGGAAGCCTGTAAGATGGGTTTTAATGCTGAACACTGCTACAGGAAACACTGGGAAAAACACCCTGTTTGCACATCTCACAGGAACTGTGCCTAAGCCCCACTGGCAGTAGCAATCACATTTAGCACAATCGTATTTCCATTACACAGAAAGTATTTAGTCCAAAATTTATTTACAGTTTAACCCAATTATTTTCTTCCCCATTTCTGCCTGACAAACTGCATTTGCTAGGCCACTGGCTAGAATTCCATGCTAAACAACTTAAGCGCTAGTACATAAAGCAAAACTGTTTTCTCTGTGGTGTCAGCAAACTAAATTTCATTACTCTACTCAAGCCTCTGATAACTAAGGTCACTGGTGTCTTCTTGAAATCCAGGGGCAAATAACAAGAACAGGAAAAGGCATAGCTTGAGTGAAGGCAGAAAGTGCAAGTGGAGATGCTCACATAATCCATATTCCCCACACTGGGACTGGAGTGTTAGGAATATGGAATCTATGGCTCTATGCAATGTTTATGCAAACTACATTGTTGATGAGTTTTATCTGTCCACACACAAATGAAAGTTTTGATTATTTTAACCACAGAATTTTGTTTCCTGCATTAAGCAAACTAAACACCCTGCAACCACCAGACTATTGAGCAAGTGGTATGAGATGTATTGATTTTGCAGTGGTGATGATCTCACATTTCTACATAATGCCATTCAGGCATAAGTGTCCTTAGGCACATTAAGAGTTGCACCTATGAAAAAAGCACTTCAGGAATGGATCACCACAGCTGCTTAAGAGGCCATTCCACCATTAAAGAGCATGCAAACACCAAAAAGCCAAAAGACACTCTTCCCAGCCAAAATTCTTAGTAGCATTTTGGACAGGGTCTAAATACAGTAATAACTAAATTAGATATTAGATAGCCATGTCTTGGGAAAGGTGGAACAAGTACTAAAAAACCTACCAAAACGGTGACTATTTTTGTCATTAAGTTTCCCACATAGCTGGTGCAGCAAAAAGAGCTGTACAAGCAAGTATCTAGTTAATGTGTAACTGTACTGAAAGCTTTGGCTTAAAACCTGGCTGTTGACAAAAGCAGTTTGTCAAGACATCAATTGTCTCTCTTTGAGGAGATACTGCTTCACACAACAATGTAATTTGTTAATTGAACTGTGGATTTACTTACATACTCAGGATGTAAATGCAGCATCTGAGTCATCAAAATCACTGCAGTTACCACTCCTGTTATCTCCTACTCAGGTTCTAATCTGTGACCAACCTTCTTAACCAAAGATCACACCTGAAATCCTGTTTTCACTAGACGCTTTCTGCATGCCGTCAAGTCATGTCACTCTTTTGTGTTTTGTGTTCTTGCCCATACGGGCATTCTTGACGTTTTGAGGGTTTCTTAGAGATACAGCTTATCTGAATTTTATAGAACCTCAGGGAGAATGGAGCAGAGCACTATGTGAGGATTTTCATTAGCTGAAGAACTACAACAAAAGAGAGAGGAAGTTTAAAAGAACTTCAGTACTTTTCCCTCTCAAACAAAAAACCTGTGATCACTCTTAAAATCACTCGAGAGTTAGGAGTGAAGGCTCAGAACTAAACCTCACCCTGGACCTACAGAACAAGTCATGCCTCTGGTGAAGGGAGCTGCTTACCGCCTGAGTGCGTTTGTCAGTTCAGCAGTCACTTCACTCTCATCATATGGTCTCAGCTCAGCTAGTGTTAATGCTGTTGCTGCTGTGGTTCCATCACTGCCTTCCTGAGAAATGAGGAAAGGCCATCAGAGTTGAAGTTACTTACCATATTAATGGGAAAACTCTGAAAACTTCTTAGTTTGCTGCTTTTAAAATGAAGGTGAAACAAACATCACAATGTCACAGCAACATGGCAAGTCTATCAATATATTAAGAAATGGACTAAATGGATTAACGCTTCACAAATCCTTCTAAATGCTTCCTAAACCACCACAGCTCACTGATTTGCAGAATTCTTCTACAGTGTGCATTTACTGCTACTGCATTTTATTACGTTGGACATCACAGTTGAAACAAAGCAGCACTAGATCTAACAATTCAGATGAGGCTTTGTGAGAAACAAAACAGAAAGACACAATTATACACTACCTCTGAAATTTGTTTTTTAACACATTACTGAGGTTTTCTGGAGACACAGCACTAAATAACCAGATTAAGTTTTTTTCTAGGAATCACTATTTATGCAAATTGTTAATGTAAATACAGAAATCTTTTTATTTTGCATTATACTGAGGTGGGACAAATTCTTCATTCTCAAATTATTACAAACTGTTTGACTAGGAAAAAGAGATTGTCATTACAAGGCTCTAACTGCTTAACTGAAATGGTATTTTGCTTAGACTCTCTTCCAGTGTTCCCAGTGAACAGCAACAGGCAAAACACATGTTTAGCCACAGGAGCTTGTATATTTGGCAAGAATGGCTCTGTGGTACTCCACCCCAAAATGACCATCTTATTTTAGCATGGCTTAACAGTATTTCTGTAAAGTTCTCATAAATCACACCATTGAAAGGATCACCTAACAACTGCAGAAGAGAGAAAAGATATAAGTATAGCCAAAAGAAGAGAATTATTAAAATTCTAAAGGCAGGGAGGGGTACACTAAATTGTGTTTATGTCGATTTTAGAAATTTGTTTGACTCCTGACCTTGCCCAATTTGTCTTTGCTTCCGCTGCTGGTTGAGCTGAGAGACCTCATCCTCTCTTCTTTTTGCTCTTCCACTTCAGACTTCAAGTGCTCAATATGGATGAGGTAGGCCTGCTCCTGGGCCTCTCGAGTGCTTAGTTTCAATTCCAATGCCTTCTTCTCCTTCTCCAGCAGGTAAAGCTGTGCCTTAAGCTCTGCCATCTCCTCCTGTTGAAGAAACATTATCAGCATGCTGCTTCATGAGATTACAAACCTAAAGGAAGAAGAAATTAAACAAGGTTTTCATTCACTCCTATTACCCGAGTGTTCTTTCCAGGGGGAACACAATCATCATCCAGAAGGTTTTTTATAATCACCTAGTGTATTTGCCAACAGACCAGGATATCTTGAGACTAGGTGAGTATGATGAGCAGTGCCATCCCTTAATCAGCCCCAAATAACCTCACAGGCAACAGACCAGCTAATCTGCCGCTGAAATTAGAGTAGAAGGATCAGAGAGGGCTGTGACAGATGCTGAAATTTCTTTGGTTGTACTTTGCCCTTGCTTCAGAGACCACTGCCCTAAAACCAGCATCTGACTTCTTTGAAACAGCTTCCTAAATATAAGATTCCAATTTCTTATTAATATGTAATAATTAAGAGTTGGTTTATCTCATTAAGGTGGAACAGGTATGAGGGACAAGGACAGCAGAGACAGATCATATATTCTTGCCTCACAATACTAGCCTCTTTATTAGTCCATTTTTAATTTTCCTCCTCTAGATGGTTAGAATCACGCCTATACACAACTGGAAATTCACAAAATTGCACTCACATTCTTCCAATGAATATGATCCATAGAAGATGGACGTTGGTTCTTCATAGGAAGAAGATCAGTTCTGAGAGCTAATACTTGTAATTTTTCTGCCACTCTAGTATTTATGACAAGGCTGACAACTATTGTAACACAACACTTGCTGCCTGGAACAGACTTCTGCCCTAACATCTGCTTTGACAGTGCAGGTCATGAGTGCAGTAAGTCTTCTTTCAGCACTTGCTTCCAACTTCCCATGCATGAAAAGCAGGTGATGGGTGTCCTGAATGAGAAGACTTTGTGTTTAACAACACTTCAGCAAAGTTTCTTCCACAAAATGTCCCAAGACAACCCATTATCCACAAAACATCAAAGAGATAGGCATAAAGAGATAAACATAATTTACATTGTGTGTGTGTGTGTGTGTGTGTGTGTGTGTATGTTAAAAACCACCATCAAACACAAAGACTGTCAAAAAGACTGCCCTGAATCATGTTCTCACTGTTAAGCTTGCCATGCTATAGGTCACCTCCTGAGTGAATACTAAGTTAATGCAGCCATTTTCTGTATTAGGTTTCAGTTCTAGACTTGTTCACTATGCAAACATCTCTGAAAAATAGAAGTTTCTTTTTGGTGGCCAGATTTTTTAAACAGAAAAAAGTATCTGAGTCACAAAAACACCACAGGTTGTCACCTCACCCTTCAAAAATAATGCTTTTTGTATTATATCCATTAATAACAAAGATTGTACAAACACATATCTTGGCATATATTTAGACCAACTTTTTCTGTAGAAGGAAATCTATGTCCCTACCAAGAATTTGATGTCTGGATTAAGTGTAAGCAGTGCACAAAGGTATAGACAGTTACAACAGCATACAGTAATCATTAGGTTATCATTGGGTTATTCAGAATCACCAACCATTCAAAAACAAAATCCATATCCTAAATCCCTCCAAGCTTGGAAAGATTCATATGAGCTTTAAAATCATTCACTTAGTCATCCACTTATTTGTGAACTGAGGGTCAGAAGCACAATCAGTTTCATCCAATGTGGTTTACAGAAATCTAGTTGTTAGGCAAACTTACCATCAAGTTCCTTTGTCTACAGTAAAAATATAAACAATACTGATAAATAATAATGGGGCAATTTAATTACAGAAGTTGAACTGGTATACTCAAATGGACACATTTAGCTTAAGTCTGTTTCTAAAGCCATTAATCTACTTAGCCTGCTTAGTGAAGGCTGAGAAGTAATTTGAGTAGAGTATTCTGCACTTACATGAATACTCTTGACAAAGGGCTATCTATGTGAGAGGGTCATGTAGAGATTTTCCCAGGCTGGAAGCTCAAGTTAGGCAAATTCAGCCTAGAAATAAGGGACATTATTTCCTAAAAAAAGGTGAATTTAACCACTGCAATGATGGATCTGTAGAACTGATGTTTCCCATCAGTTGAGAGTTTTAACTTAATTACTGGATGTTTGTTGGTACTATATATCCTAGCTGAACATAAATTTGAGGATCAATGGTTAACTGTTTATGAAGACAGTAAGTTTATGACATCATATATGAATTCACAAATTTGCACCCTGTCCCAGAAGACAAATCATGGACTCCAAAAGCACTCCCTATGTGTTAGCTTCCTCGTATCAAGACAATGTGACTTTGAAACAGAGAAGCAAAGACAAAGGAGGGCAAAACTGGAAGAACCATCAACCACTGTCTTAAAGAATGGAAAGGGAAAGAACAGGAAGGGATGGAAAGGCTTAAGTTAAAAGTTAAGGGTTCTGATATGGACACATAATCTGTGAGACAGGGTGGGAAAAGTCACATTTCATGTGCGAAAATTTAAGTAGCTCAGATTTACTTTGAGAGTTCATTATTCCTTACACATGCAGTATCTTTCTCCATGAAAACGTATTTTCCACAGATAGTGTCTAAATTTCAGTTTAATGACAACATCACCTTTGTATATTTACTATTCCTTTATTTTTTCCTCTCCCCGCCCCCCACCCCCTTCCCCCCCACC